>JAUEKS010319267.1:0-97699 GCA_031762815.1 Tylodina fungina
CACAATCAGCTTGGAAGGCTGAAGTTCTACCATTAAACTACACTTGCATATATTGCTTTATTATTATACACTAATTAAATAAAAATCACACCTGTAAAGTGTGATTATTTAGTCCTTTTTTTCTTTTTTAATTCATAATATTTTTTAAGAATTTTCTCTTTTTCAATATTGTGTTGGGCAGTTCTTTTTGCTTTGTTTTTTTCTTTGATTAAATGCCATTTTTTCTTGATTACATCCTTTTCTTCTTTGGTTTTAACTTTTAAAAGCTCTTTATGTTTTGCTCTTCAATTTTTTTGAATCACATATATATGGTCAATTCTTTCGTCAAGAGTGATTTGATATTTTTTATTAATTGATAATAGTGTTTTAATGACCATTAACGTTGTAACTATTGAAGATACTGCATATAACACCGGAATGTATCAGAAGAATAGTAGGTTATCACCTATATGATTAATTGCAAGTTCTTTAAATGGATATATGATTGGTCAGAATAATATTAATCCAGCCATTGAAGAAGCGGCAGTTGATAAAAATACCCTATCTGTTGAACCAAAAATCACCATAGCAGCAATAGCAAATCCAAATACCAACATTCCTAACATCATTATCTTAATTGCTTTAATACCAAGATCTTTTAGCGGAATTCCTGTAGGGTTATTTTCCACCTTCAACAAAGTTATTAATGGATTACTTAATCCAAATGCCACAATTATATAAATTATCCCAGCCACAATTGTTGCAAAAATAAGTGTTCACCAGTAAACCTTACGGACTCTATCAAACTCTCCAGCACCATAATTAAAGGATGCCAATGGACGAGCGCCTTGGGCGAAAGCAAAGATTGTTGGAAAGAATAATAAGAATACTGGAGTGGCTCCAGACATAATAGAAACAAGAGAACTTTTTGCTCTAGTCGCAATCACTTGTAATATTACCATCTCAGGAAGTTGTGGAGTTGCAGACTGTCCTATTTTTTGTGGAAGTGCTTTTACAAATAATCCGGCTAGATCAGTATAGTCTTGCTGTGTCGGTATAGTGTGTCCATTTTCAAATTTAGTTTCATTAAAATATTTCATCAACGCATTTCATCCATGATAATCGCCACTATGTTGTGATTGTGTGAACATTATTTGCAATATCCCGGGCTTTCCAGTTGCGCCACCAATAGAAGTAATCCATTCCTGTCTTGGCATTTTATTTCAGGAGTCAATAAAATCATCATTAAATACTTTTGTAGATACTTCATTAACAATATTGGTTTGGACAGATGAGGTTATTGATTGGGCAATATTTCTTAGAAATGGTGATATACCAACTAAAATCACACCAAATATAGTAATCATTTTTAATTTAAAGCCTCAAAAAACTTCTCATCTTATTAGTGATGTTTTATTACTTCTTTTAATTGCATAAACTAATAACAATGTGGTTAATGCATTTGCTGTAAATGTGGCTCAAGCACCACCCTCTACACCAAAACCTAGTGGACCCATAAAAACTCAATCCAATAATAGATTCACAAAAATAGGTAGTGTAGTTGCTAAAAGCATTTCCTTCATTCTAGCTTCATTCCGCAACATAGTAGGAATGATTTGGTTGAACATCATCAATGCAAATGAAAGTATAACTGGTCAAGCATATTTAAATGCTGTATCAGCAATTATAGCCTTATGGACTGGGTCAAAAGATCTATATTGTCCTGAAATTCATGGTTTTGCCACAAAGATTAAAATCGGAGTTAAAACAAATGCCAATATAATTCCGACCATGAAACCAGTTTTAAAAGTATTAATTGCTCTAGCTCTATTGCCTTTCCCCATATTAATTGCAACTCTAGTTGATATACCCAATCCAAACAATAACGCAAGAGCAATCATTAATGAATTAATAGGACTATATCCATTCATAAATATACGAACAAGCGATGACCCTGTCATTCCTGGAATATTATAATCTGGCTTTAGTTGCCCATTTGCGTCTTCATAAGAATCGTTCGCTAGATTAATTGATAATACATTATCAAAGAAAAAGTATGATCCCAAAACCAACATCATTAAAACTGATGGTAAGGTTAATTTTAAAAGTGTTTTTCAGATCGGATCATATCTAAACATTTTTTCTTCTTGTGTTATAACTCTTTTGCTATCCATATATTTTTCTCCATTCTTTTTCAAATAATTTATCAACTGTTTTTAAATATTTTATTCCTTTGTTTGTTATTTCAATATATTTAATTCGTTTATCGCTTTCAGAACATGTTTTCAATAAAAATCCTGCATCCATACCTTGTTTAAGTAATTTGGAAAACTTTACTTCCAATTTTGAGCGTGATATGTCTTTATTTTTGTCTAAATAAGAATCAATCATTTGCTTAATTGTTAATTTTGTATGTGATTTATATATACGAAACATCAAATACATTAATTTTTGAGAAACATCTTGCTTTGTTTTTGCAAAAGAAATTTCAATTACTTTTTGTAACTTTAAAAACATTCCTTTTGCTTCTTGATAACCGGTATTTCGAGTTTTCATTTTTTTATTATACTATAAACTTTCCAAAAGTAAAGTATCTATTAATAAAAAAATAAATACATAGTATTTATCTAAAATGTAAATTCTTGAATATCCTCATTTTCAACAACTAAATATTTATCGCCTTGTTGTGCACCAAATCTTTCAACCACTCTTCTAGCCTCGTCTTTAGATGATTTTATTTCATCAAATTCCGATTTTTCTGGAAATATAAATACAGAAGAAGTAACTCCAAATTGAGTAATTTGTTTTTCATCTGATGTCACACCCAAGATGCTAGTGTTTGGCCTCATTGACGCAACACGTTCTAATAATTTACCTGTTCTTGATAAAACTACTGCAAATTTAAAATCTCCATTTTTTGCTTTAATTACAACTTCTTTCGCTTTTGCGTCTCTTGTGTGTGGTTCAAATTGTGGAAGAGTTGCAACATATTTGTCATAGTAAACTTTATTGTAAAATTCTTTTTCTGCTCTTTGATTGATGGCAGCCATAACTTCAACTGTTTCAACTGGATAATTACCAGCTGCAGATTCTCCCGATAACATCGTTGCGTCTGCTCCAAGTTCAGTAGCAAAATAAACATCAGTCACTTCAGCACGCGTAGGATGCGGATTATCTTCCATTGAATCTAGCATTTGAGTAGCAACAATAATTGGTTTACCTACTTCTCTCATTTTTCTTATCATCATTTTTTGAGCAACAGGCACATCAAAGTAAGGTATTTCCAATCCTAAATCACCCCTTGCTACCATAACTCCATCCGTTTCAGCAATAATTGCATCAAAATTATCAACAGCATATTGTGATTCTATCTTCGAAAATATTTTAATATGTTCTGCATTTTTTTCTTTTAATATACTTTTAATTTCTTTGATATCTTCCGGAGTATTAACAAAAGAAGCTGCTATAAAATCAATCCCTTGATCTATCCCAAACTTTATATCATTGACATCCTTTTCAGCAAGAAATGGCATAGAAAACTTAGTACCTGGAAGATTGACCCTTTTATTTGTTTTAACTATATGTGTGTTTCTTGCGATTGTTGTAACTACGCCAGGTTTTACATCTATAACATCTAATTGCAATTTACCATCATCTACTAACACAATTTTTCCTTTTGATAAATCTTTTGACATATCATATGCTACAGTCATTTCACCTTGACCAACCTCTTTGTTTTTGTATGATTCTTCATCTGTGTATATAGTGATTGTTTGGCCATGTGAAATTTCTTGTTTACCATTTTGGAATTTTCCAACTCTAATTTCTGGACCTTTAGTGTCCAACATAATAGAAATTGGAAGCCCTAATTCTTTTCTTAATTCTTTTGCTGTCACAATTCTTGCACCTTGTTCTTCATGGTCTCCATGAGAAAAATTCAATCTTATTGTGGTCATACCAGCTTTAAATAATTCGCGCATAGTTTCTTTCTTTTCAGAAGAAGGCCCAATTGTTGTTATTATTTTTGTTCTTTTATCCGTCATTAACATTTAACATACTCCTTTAAATAAGCAATTTTATTTTACTACAATAACTAAAAAAATGAATGAAATAAAACAAACCCAAGTGGGTTTGCTTATGAATAATGCTATTAAACTTTAAATAATTCAGAAGTTTTTGTAACATCACCTTTGGCTTTATCTTCAAGTTTTTGACCTGAAGTAATAATAACAATAGGATCAACGCCAGGTACTTTGTCCCTAATTTTAGATATGTTAACAACAGCTAACTTATCTCCTGTTTTGATAGTTCCACCTTGTTTAACAAGTGATTTAAAACCCTTGCCTTTAAGATTAACTGTGTCCAGTCCAATATGTACTAGAACTTCAACTCCTTCAGGAGTTTTAATTCCATATGCATGACCGGTTGGAAAAACCGTCACTAATTCACCTGAAACAGGTGCATAAATAGTTTCTTTTTTAGCTGATGATGGAAGTTTGACGACTAGTCCATCTCCCATCATTTTCGCAGAAAATACACCATCTTTTAAAGATTGGAGTGATGCCACTGTGCCAGTAGCAACTGATTGTATTGATATTTTTTTAGTCATATAATTTATTTATATATATCTATTTTCTACTTTTAACAGATGCTTTTTTACCATTCAAATTTGCACCTATATTAGCTTTAATATTAGTATTTAATTGCTCAGCTTTAGGCCCCATAATTATTTGTATGTGACTTTTCCCTACGGTTGCAACACCAGCTGCACCAGCAGCTTTTAATGCGGTTTTATTAACTTTTTTCATGTCTTTAACATCATATCTTAGTCTAGTTGCACAATTAGCATACTTAGTAATATTTGATCAACCACCAGCGGCAGCAATAATTTTGGCAGCTTGAGAATTTAGAGATCCTTTAGATCCCTTTAAAGCTTTATAATCAGCTTTTTTAAATAATCTTGTATTTCCGCCTCTACCTGGGGTTTCAAGATTAAATCTCTTGATTGCTCAATAAAATACAAAGTAATAGATAGGAGCATATACAATACCTATAACATACATTCAATAGAAGTGTGTTCCTTGTGAGAATGGAAGTGCTCCATATATAATAGTATCTATTACTCCTCCTGAGAATGTCATTCCAACATGCGCACCAAATAAGTTCATAAATAAGAATGAGAATGCTGCCATTGTAGCATGGAAGCCTCAGAATAATCAAGGAGCTAAGAACAAGAATGTAAATTCAATAGGTTCTGTAACACCAGTAATAAATGATGTTAATGCAGCTGCAAATACAACAGAAAATGCTAGTTTTCTATTTTCTCTTGGTGCAGCCATAATCATAGCAGCACCAGCTGCAGGTAATCCCAATTGCATAAATGAGAATTTACCTTGCATAAATCTACCAAATCTTAAATCTAATTGTTTAGATATAAAATCAAAAATAGGCAATGTTTGTGCTTGTGCAGTAGCTGATGTTTTAAATGTAATGTCATTTATACCAGTACCATTAATTGCAAGTCATCCGAATGAATCACCCATATAATTACCTTTATTAGATTTTGAAATAATGTCAAGTAAATCTTTAGCACCAGTTGTTGTAGCATGGCCATCAATTGCAGTAATTGAGTGTCCAGCAATATTTCCTCACTGATCTAATTGTGTAACAACATCTCCTCCGGCATTTGTTCACCATAGTGGTGCATAGAATACATGGTGAAGTCCGAATGGAATTAGAGATCTTTCCACAAAACCAAATACAAATGAGTCAAGTCCACTAACTTTTCCTGAATACTCACCAAAGTAAGCTAGTCCAAGTCCTATTCATGGTCAAATTAATAGGAATATAAACGCTAAAGGAATCATCATTACTATTGCAATAATAGCAACAAATCTTTTACCACCAAAGAATGCAATTGCACCAGGTAGTTCAATCATATGGAATTTGTTATATAGATATGCAACAATACCACCAACAAAAATTCCACCAAAAATTGATGTATTTAATGAGGCAATGCCTCAATTTGATCCAGCAACTTTAAACATACGAGATGCAATCGCATCACTTGTGTGTATATTTAAAAATGTTGCTAGTCCTGTATTATCAGTAGGAGATCCGAAACGCTCTTTAAAACTCTGGAATGTATAACCCATGAATGAGGCAGTCCCATTCGGGTTATAAACAAGACCATCAGCACCTTGCGGATTTGCCACTTTATTTGCTTCTTTCAATCCATCAAATATTGAATTTGTTGAAGTAGCAGTAATAAACGGTCCTTGAATTGCATTGAATACCACAAAGGCAACAATACCAGCAAAAACAGCCACACCAGCTTCATCAGTAAATGCAATAATAATTGCAACAGCAAATAATGCTGGCATTGAACCAAAAATAGGATCGCCTAGGTTTTTAATGAATGCACCAAAAACTTTTGCTGATGTGTGCGAATCAATTGCAGCACCTATACCTAAAAATAGTCCGGCAACAGCCATGACTGAAATAGGAAGCATGAATGCTCCAGATATTTTTGAAAGAAAGACTTTTGTGCCACCATTTTGAGAATTATCTCTGGCAGCCTTAGGCTTTCTTTGAAAGATATCTTTAACAATTTGTGTAAACGTCATAAAATTGTCCTTTCAAAATGCGAAATATCGCGATGTAGTTTGTAACTACTATTTAATTATAAACCTTTTTTATTACACCCATTTGTAAATGAAAATGCCCTAAATGGGCATGACAAATTTCTTATAATGTGGATATTGATTTTCCGACAAAGAATGTGATTGCCAAAAATAAAAACATAACAGATAAAATAATTGGTGCACTTAATTTTACTTTTTCAAATACCGGTAAATACATTTTTGTCTTTTTGTAATCGTGAACGTCACGCTGTTGTGGTCGGTTCTTATTATATTCAATTAATTGTCTTTTCTTATATTCCTCGGCTTTTCTTTTCGCTTTTGGATATCAAATTAAAGCAAGCATCATAAGTAGCAACATAATTGCTCCAATAAGATAATTATAAGTGCCCAAAGAAGTAAATAAATCATTATAAAATGGATCATTCGAATTTATTCTATTGTGAGGTCTGGTATTAACCATTTTTATAATATGGTGGTTCATATAATAAATTATACATTACACATTGAAAAAATATTATTTGCAGACATAATTTTATTATAATTTTTTTAATATGTACAAATATAAAAACTATGAGAAATTGAGTAAATATTTTAATAAACTTGCGTTGTCTGGCAAAGAAATGCCCCACATGACGTTAATTTCTAAATTAACTGGAGTATCAACTTCCACAATTTCTAGATTTGCAAAGAAGAGGAATTATTATTCTTTCCCTGCAATGAGAGCAACATTTAATGCCTCTCTTTCGGTTGAAAAATTTAATGATTATGGTTTTTTGAAAGTAATAGAAAAATACAAAAGGAGAACATTTGCTGTTGTTACTTCTCTATCTACAAGAGTATTAGGTTTGCACGCTGTAAATAGATTGAATAATCTAGGATTTAATGTAAGATATATTGAGCACAAAAAAGGTAGGGAAGTTGCTTTTAATGGTATTGAAAAAAACGAAGTAGTATTATTTATATCTTTAACAGGTGAGTCAAATTGATATTCTAATCTAAATAAAATTGAGAATCGTGCCATTATTTTATGTACAAAAAAATTACATAGAAAAAATAAAAATCAAGAATATATAATAGTTGAAAAATTCAAACCAAAAGATGATTTGTTTTTTAATAAAAATAAAGCGCTTATAAATATGCTTTTATGAATTGATGATGCATTCAATGTATTAACAATAGAAAGAAAAAAGACTATTTAGTCTTTTCTTAAACCAAATTATAAAACGCAATACTTAAAATAACATTTAGATGTTTCACTTTAAACTTTAATTTAGAATATTAAAATATATTTTACTATTAATACACGTATGTTCAAGTGTATGTTTTTGATGCAATATGATATTTGCCCCCCGAATCTTTATAACTAAATTTTAACATTCCTGTCACAGTTCCTTTTGAGGTATCGGCTGATATGAAGGTAGCCTGAATATGTCACGAACTTGGGATATTAACAAAGCTTTTCTTATGATTATAAAACCACATTCTCATCATACCTTCAAAGTACCGCGATCCAGAGTTAGAGTTTTCCATCAACTTCCACATTGGCCACCTATAGCCATATCTGTCATCAATTCTATCATTGCTAGTAAATATTTTTGATGCTCTCGCTAAAGTATTATCAAAATGTAATTGTATTCTTCTTAATGCGTCACCATTCGTATCAAAACCATAAATTGTAAATTCTTGATCTGCAACTTTACTTCCATATTCATACCTTACGTATATAATTACCTTACCAGTATTGTCATTTCAACTTTTTACACGGACACCAGGAGTCCCTTTAATTTTTTTTGCATAAGATGACTGCATAAAAATCTTCTTTGCCACATAATGTGGCATAAGGCTATATACACTAAAAACATCACGTTTATAGCTAGGATCCGTTACTTTAATTTCTCTCGTTCCTGAGTTTAATACACTTTGTGCTTTTTCTCGTAATAAATCATTTGAGTTGAATCCAGTAATTTTAAATTCATGAGTTGCACTCTGATTATTTAAACTAAAGTTAATTTTTACTGTTAATGAGCCCGTGTTTTTATCTCAAGTTACCCCATATGTTCTCTTAACACTATGGATAGCTGCAGGAATTTGATTATTTTTATCAAGTACAGCATTTAAGTTGCTAATTGTTCAGTTAGTTGTCTTAGCTACACCTTCATCTGGTTTTGATGTTTTTACACTTTTATGTACTTTATCTTTTACTCTCTCAACATCTGCCTTTAGTTTTTCCTTATTATCCTGAGAAGTGGTTTTTCACCCATTAAAATTGATATCAGCACTAGCGGTGTGTCCACCGTATTCATATTTAATAGTTACAACAAGTATACCACCATCATTCTTAGCTGATTTAATGCTGATAGTAGCAGGAGTGCCAAATGGTTTTTTATTTTCTGGCGCTTTTTTTACCAATTCATTATATGTTTTCTTAATTGCAGTTAATGTGTTTCCATTGTTTTTCACATTTGATGGGAGTGATGAATCTTGATCCTGAACAGTAATTGTTGTTAAACTATCTAAGTATGCTTGTGCTTTATTTTTTAAGTGTTTCTTTCATTCAAATCCAGTAATTTCAAATTCATGGGTTGCACTATGATTATTTAAACTAAAGTTAATTTTTACTGTTAATAATTCTTTATTACCATTTCAAATTATAACGTATTTTCTTTTCACACCATTAATAGCTGCAGGAATTTGATTATTTTTATCAAGTACAGCATTTAAGTTGCTAATTGTTCAATCATCTGGGTTTGTTACATTATTATCTGGTTTTGATGTTTTTACACTTTTATGTACTTTATCTTTTAATTGATCAACATCTGCCTTTAGTTTTTCCTCATTATATTGAGAAGTTGTTTTGAATCCTTTAAAATCGATATTAGCACTAGCTATCTGTTCACCATATTCATATTTAATAGTTACAACTAGTTTACCTGAGTCATTATCAACTGATTTAATTGTAAATGTAGGACTGCCTTTTGGCTTGTTTTGATCTGTTGCTTTTTGTAATAAATCATTATAGGCATTCTTAATCGCATCTAATGCGTTTTTATCTTTTTGAGCATCTGATGGAAGTAATGATTCTTGATCCTTAACAGTAATTATGTTTAAACTATCCAAATATGCTTGTGCTTTATTTTTAAAATAATTATTTGTATTAAATGAATCAAGTATTTTTGGTACATTAGTAATAGATTTATTTAGGCCAATTGCTGTTGCTGAATATAGAAATTTCATTGTACCATCTTCATCATTAATGGCAGCTTTATCAACACCAGCTTGCTTAAATGTAACACTAAAAGTTGTTTGACCAACTTTGATATCAACGGGAGTTGAAGGCATTTTATCTTTATTGTCAGTAGCAGTTCCACCTTGATCACCTTTTGCTTCCATTATGTCTTTTAATTTAGCAATAACTGCATCATTAAGTTTTATAGCATCAAAATCTGCTTGAGAAAGTAACTTATTTATTGTAATAATTGTGGTTTTTGGTGTTCCGCCAAGAGTAGAAGATATTGTAAATGCTAATTTTAAATCAGTAGCATGTTCATCTGATATCACCTTAATCTTTGTTGTAAGTTCATTATTTAAAGTAATTACATCTTTTTTTGCAAGTAATGCATTGATATTGTCAACCGTTGGTACATCATCTTTCTTAAATGTATTAATCGCATTATCTTTAGCGCTTATTATTTGGTGTTTATTGAGTGTAGCGATAATTGAGTCAATTTTTTCTTGCATTACATCGCTTGTATTTTTATATCCATAAATCGGAATATTTTTTGATGCAATTATATTTCCATAATGATATGCAATATTTGCCATGATACTTCCTGTAGCATTACTACGTGATAATATTTTAATTTGATATTCTCCAATTGGTTTTTTTATTTTACTTGGTTTTGCTAATAAATCTTCATATGCGTTTCTAATAGTAACTTGCGGATTTTGAGCTTGTAAAGGAATGATGGCATGTCTATTTTTAACTGTTATCCCATTTGTCAAACTGTTTAGATACTTTAATGCTTGCGCCTGTAATACTGCATTTTTTTGAGAAGTTTTAAATCCTCTCATACTTTGTACACCCGTAATATCTCTTGACAAAAATGTATTTTTTAAGTTGTTGTCTGTACCACCAGCTTTAATTGTATATTTATAAATGATTTTTCCCAGAACATCATTAGGTTTGCCAATTAAATCTAATCTAATTCTATATGTAATATCATTTTTTAATTTTAAATCAAATGTCAAGTTTTTTCTTGGATTAAATCAATGGAATAAATCCACTATTAATCCATTTCCTTCATTAAATATAATATCTGTGCCTACAGATGCGGTTATATTATCTATTTGTGGATTTTGATTAGTAACAAGTTTTTTTAAGTAACCATTTATTAAACTTTCAGCACTGACATTAAATAGTTCTTTTGCCTTTAAATCTTCCTTACTCATAAATCCATTAATTGTTAAATTTGCAGTTTTAGTATCATTTAGATCATTGGTATTAGTTATTTTTATCTTCGCTTTAAATAAAAAGCCATCTCATTCTTGATGAATAATGTCATAATCAACATTATCAATATCAGTTGAATTTTCACCTAATTGGTCAAATATTCATTCAATATTTTGTTTGTTGTCTTCTGGCGGTTTTATAGCTTTTTTATTTACAGTGTTTTTTTCTTCATTTAGTATAGCAAATGCTTGATTAACTGGTGTATCGGAACTATTCGGCTTAAATCCGATAAATTCTAACTCTCTTTTTCTATTTAAGAAAGTTGTTTGGATGTTAGCTGTTGTTGAAGAAGGGAAATGAGCAATGCCATCTAGCATTGTTATAATCTTACCATCCTTCTTGAATTTTTCAATTTGTTTAGCAAGATTATCCCTTAATTTGTTTTCGCCTATAAATGAACTTGATAAAAATAACTTACTCAAATTAAATTTTGTCGGTCTTATAGAACCATCATTTCCTATGACATCTTTTTTGTAATCATCCACTTTAAGATCTGTAAGAAATCTTAGTATTTGTGAATGCCCCTCATTTAAATCTAATAATTTTGAATCTCCAGATAACTCATTTGGATCAATAATTTTAATAGTGTAGATTTTTTTATTAATAAATTCAAGATATATACCAAAAGAAACCTTATTTATTTGTACAAGATTGGTTACTCAAGATTCATCTTCATCATCTAGTTCAAACGCATCTGGTTGTGGTCCTTTTTGTTTTGCCAAACTTGAATGTTTATTATCATTAACAAGAATAGCAGCTTTAGTAATCCCATATTCTTTTTCTTCTTTTTGAGATATATAATTATTAAAAATATCATTTTGGTCTAAGTTTACTTGATGGATATACCTTACAAATGCTTTTACAGCATTTTTAGCATCATCTGATTCGGGTCCTGTTAATTGTGAAGCGAGAGCATCAATATCATAAGTATTATTTAAATGCCCAATTTCTTCTATTTTCTTTTTTACTCATGATGCTGAAATTTCTTGTTTTTTCAACAAAAAAGGTAAAGACACAGTTATTGTCCCGCCAACAATAATTGACCCCATTGTTAAGAATCCAATTGCTTTTATTTTTTTATTCATAATTCACCTTATGAAATTATTATATCACCATTCACACAGTTCAAATTGTATTTTTTGATAACTTTAATATTAAGAGTTCTACTTTATATTTAAAAAATATTATAGTAGTGCTAAATATCATGAAACAAATGAGACAGGCTACAAAATTGACTAATTATATCTTGATTTTCCGTTTCTTAATTGTGTATGAGTATTTAACTAGTGAAATAAATAATAAAAAAGTTAAACAAATTTGAGGTAAACCTAAATCAAATGAGTTAATAGAAGAACAAGACCATTAAAAAAATAGATCTAGAAATGCTTGGTTTAAAATCATCACTACAAATAGACAAATAAAATCCAGTCACTTTTAAGTGACTAGATCTTTTGTTATCATTAAAATAAGTGTTGCACTTTAGACTTCGATTTAGGAAAAAATGAATAGTCTTTTTTTGATAATCAAATTTTATGTGCTTTTTGTTTCAATTCTTTCAGAGTAAACATTTGCATATTTTCTACCTCTGATTTTTTTGTATTTAACATATCCGTCAATTAATGCAAATAAGGTGTCGTCTCCACCTCTACCCACACCCTCTCCAGGGTGAATTTTGGTTCCTCTTTGTCTGTAAATGATTGAACCAGCATTTGTGAATTGCCCGTCTGCTTTTTTAGCTCCGAGTCTTTTACTTCTGGAATCTCTACCGTTTTTGGTAGATCCACCTGATTTAACTGATGACATAAATTATCCTTTAATTCCTGTTATTTTAATACGAGTATATGGTTGACGATGTCCATATTTTCTTTTGTGAGTTGATTTGTGATTGTGTCTGAAAACAATAATTTTCTTTTGTTTCCCTTGTTTTTCGATTACACCAGAAACTGATGCACCTTCTAAATATGGTTTTCCTAGCTTCTTGTCAACTAATAAGACTTTATCAAAATCTACTTTAGATCCTTCTTTGCCTTCTAATTTCTCAACGAATATAATATCGTCTTTTTTAACAATTAACTGTTTTCCACCTGTTTCAATAATAGCGAACATAAAGTGTTCTCCTTTTGATTTTGGCTCGTCCTTGAGGTGCTATGCTTTAAAACCTCTTCAGTACGGCTACTAAAAGTAGCAGATTGATTATAACAAATATCATACAAAATTAAAACAATTATTGATTTTTAAAATTGCTAATTATTATTTATTCTTTTTCTCCCATTCATTCTATAAATTACTGCATTTGTGGCAACTAAAATGTCACTTAATGCCATAATCGTAGCACCCACTCATGGAGCTACTAACATAATAAATGCAGCAGGCACTGTTATCATATTAAAAGCAAATGCATATGTCAATGCTATTTTAACTCTAGAATTATTCATTTTCGCAAGTGTCATTGTATTTATTATTGAATTGAAATTATTTCTTAGCAACGAGATATCTGCAAGTGAATTAGTAATATCTGAACCAGAAGCAAATGCCAGAGATACATTTGCCTGTTTTATAGCAACAGAATCATTAAAGCCGTCACCCACAAAAGCTACTTTTCCAGTCTTTTGTAAATCATTTATTATCTTAGATTTTTGTGATGGTTGTACATTTCAAAATACTTTTTCAATACCAACCCTTTTTGCCACATCAAGAGCAACATTTTTGTTATCTCCAGTAATCATCACTGGTGTTATTCCTTTATTTTTTAACATTGTCATTACTTCCACTACATAGTCTTTAATAGTGTTTTTTAATTTAAATAATAATACTTCTTTACCATTGATATATAAAGCAATATCTGTGGTTGATGATTTCGAATTGTTTTGTGATTTCATTTCAATCTTTTTATTATCTCACTGGCCCACAATGCCATTTTGCAAATGTTTAACACCTTTTACAATCGCTGTTGATGCTTTGATATTCATAATAGTTTGTGCAATAGGGTGTTTGATGTTTTGTTCAAGACCTTTAGCAACAGATATGTATTTTTTATTGCCTACAATCTCTTTGATTTCAAATAACTCATTTGTAATTGTTCCCGTTTTGTCAAATGCAAAATATTTGACTTTATCAATTTCTTCTAGTACTTTAGGCTCATTTATCATTATTCCTTTTTCTGCTGACAATAACGAGGAAACCGTGTATACAAGTGGAGTTGCAATGCCCAAAGCACATGGACAAGCGATTGCTAAAACTGTAACACCAGCTGTTATCCCCATAATTCAAGGGTGCTGACGGAATGTTGCTATATTTTTTGACTCGAAAATTCATGGTGGGACATACCCCATGGTATAGCCCAATATAGTTCATAAAACAGCTGATAGAAGTCCCGTCAAAAGCACACCAGGAATAAATAGACGAAGAATTTTATCTGCTAGTTTTTGTAGATTTGGTTTAGCTAAAGAAACATCTTCAATTTTATTGACAAGAACAGACAAAGTAGAATTTACAGGCGATTTAGTTACTTTGATTTGAACTGCGCCCCCTGAATTATATGCACCAGAAATTACCACTTTCCCTTTATTTACTAATACTTCATGTGATTCACCCGTGATATTTGAATAATTAAATCTAGATGTTGTAGCAACAACTCCATCTATTGGTACAAGATCACCTTTTTTAACTATTATAGTGTCGCCAATTTTTAGTTTGTTGGCTGCAATTAGCACATTATGTCCACGAACAATCTTAATGACTTTTGAGTTCAACATATTATGCAGTTTTTCATAAGTACTTAGTGATGATTTTTGAATTTTCGATGATAATGCATGTCCTATGTTGGTTATTATTATTAAAATTGCTGCCCCTTCTCACATTTGTGGATAACCATATTCTGTAATAGGTTCTTTTCAATGAAGAATAACCATCCCTATAGAAAATAAATATAAAATGTGAGCAGCTAAACCTATTAGTGTATCCATATCAACAATACGCATTGCTATTTTTTTATATATTTTTAAATAAGATCTTCCTTCTCAAAATACAACATAAGTAGTTATAGGCATTCAGATGCCATAGTGTCATGTGTATGCTATAACGCCTTGTGGGTGTAAAATATTTATAATTATAAAATAGATATATAAAAAGGCAAGAACAATATTTTTAATTCAGAAATTTTTGTTCATCTCAATATGATGATGCATGTGAGTGTGCTCATTATGCATGTTGTGATTATGCTCAATCTTCTGTTTTTTATAACTCTTCTGCATCATAACCAATCCTCTTTATTTCACTCTTTATCTCATCTCATGAAATCTTATTTTCATCAAAATTTATTTTGATAATTTTAAGTACAGGATTTGAAGTTGCTTCTACATTATGTTTGGCTAATACTTTGTTGATATTAATAGCACATGAAGCACATCCAATATCTACCTTGAGTCTTTTAATCATATAACTACTCCTTCATATGAATTATATATGATTTATTTTTAATTGAAAAGTTGTTTTTATCTTTGGATAATATTATGTGGTCAATTAATTTTATCCCCATCAACTCAGATAGGTATGTTAGCCTTTCTGTAGCTAAAATATCATCATCAGAAGGGGCGGCATTTCCTGAAGGGTGATTATGAAAGCAAAAAAATCTATTGCCACCACTCTTTAATACAATTGCAATTACATCTTTTGGATCAACATTAATACCACCACTATGTGACTCGTACAATAATTGACAATATATAATTTTCATGTTGGAATCAACCACCAAAACTACAAAAGATTCTCTTGTTCAATCTTTTATAAAAATTGATGCATACAAAGATGCATCATAATGTGATCTAATTTTGTAGATATTTGCTTTATTTAATCTTTTGGAAAATTCAAATAAGGACATTATTTCAATAGCTTTTGCTTTGCCTATTCCCTTAATTCTCATAAGTTCATTAAATGAACTACGTTCAATAAAGGATAGAGATTTGAATTTATCCAATACTTCCGAAGCAACACCTAAAACGTTCTTGTCCTTGGTTCCAGTTCTGATGATGATTGCTAATAACTCAATATCAGATAGATTGGCTACACCAATTTTAAATGCTTTTTCACGTGGTTTTAAGTGTGCGGGCATTTTCTTAAAAGAAGAAGAAGTTTTCATTTGTAGTTGTTTTTTGTGATTGTTTTTGGTTTTCGCCCGCTCATTCAGATTTAAGACCATTATATGACACGGAACCTTTATTAGAAAACAACATTTTAATTGAGCTTATGGTTGTTACTACTGCTTGTAAAATTAATGGTATTGCAATAACCAATGAAATTTGGAAACCACCATATGTTTTATACATATCTTTTTTGTTCATGCGTTTAAATTTATTATTCATTATCACCTCCACTTGTATTTCTCACTTTTTAATTAAAAAAGTAATGAAAAATGTGAATGTGGAAAAGTTAAAAAATAAAAGTTCAAAATAAGTTTAATTATTTTGTTTTACTATCCGTTTTTAAAACCTTAATAAATGCATCTTGCGGAACTTCTACTTTACCAAACTGTCTTGCCCTCTTTTTCCCAGCCTTTTGTTTCTTCAAGAGTTTGTCTCTTCTAGTTCTGTCTCCTCCATATAATTTTGCTGTAACATCTTTCCTAAAAGCCTTTATATTCTCTCTTGCGATTATTTTCCCACCTATAGCAGCTTGAATTGGTATTTCAAAGTTATGCCTTGGAATAACATCCTTTAATCTTGCAGCAATTTCTCTACCTCTTTTTTCTGCATGTGATCTATGCACAACAAACGAAAAGGCATCAACTTGTTCACCATTTAATAAAATGTCAACTTTGACAAGATTAGTTGGTTTATATCCGATTAACTCATAATCAAATGATGCATAACCTTTTGATATGGATTTTAATTTATCAAAGAAATCAAAAACAATTTCTACAAGAGGAATTTCATACTCTACTTTCCTTCGATCACCATCAAGATATTCAAGTGATAAATATTTCCCCCTTTTATCTTGTGATAAATCCATAATTGCACCTAAATATTTCTCTGGAACTATAATTGTGGCTTTTATGTATGGTTCGTCCATACTATCAATGTAAGTAGGATCAGGCATCAAAGCAGGATTAGCAACATGCACTTTTTCACCATTGGTTTTATGAACAATGAATTCTACAGATGGAGCTGTAGCAATGACATTAACATTAAATTCTCGTTCCAATCTCTCTTGGATAACCTCCATATGCAACATACCCAAAAAACCGGCTCTAAATCCGTGGCCCAATGCTTCTGAAGTCTCTTGCTCAAAAGTAATTGAGGAATCAGATAGAGCAATTTTTTCCAAACTTTCTCTTAAAAGTTCATAGTCTTTATTATCAACTGGATAAAATCCAGCAAAGACAACGGGTTTCATTTTTTTATAACCAGGAAGCGGCTTTGGTGCCGGATTGTGCAAGGTGGTGATAGTATCACCAATAGAAACATCTTTTGAATCTCTTATAGATGCAGAAATTCAACCAACTTCTCCGGATACAAGTTTCCTTTTCTTGATTTCTGTTGGGGTTTTAACACCAAGATCAGTAACTTCGAATTCTTTTCCCGTAGCCATAAAACGGAATTTATCTCCCACACTTATTTCGCCATCAAAGATACGTACAAGCATGATTACCCCTCTATATGAATCGTAATATGAGTCAAATACCAATGCTTGATCATATTTATTGTTTGTCTCTTTGGGCGCTGGTATATATTTGATTATTGCATCAAGAACTTTGTCAATATTTTTCCCGGTCTTTGCAGATATTTCAATTGCATGATCGGTTGGTATCCCAATTTCTTCTTCTATTTCTTTTTTGATTCTCTCAGGATCTGCGGATGGTAAATCTATTTTATTAATTATGGGGATTATTTCAAGATTATTTTCAAGAGCCAAATAAACATTTGCTAGTGTTTGTGCCTCAATTCCCTGAGTTGCATCAACAAGCAAAAGAGCACCTTCGGTGGCTTTTAATGATCTGGAAACCTCATAAGTAAAGTCAACATGACCCGGAGTATCAATTAAATGAAAAGTATAATCTTTATATTTGATTTGTGCAGCATTCAATTTTATTGTAATACCACGTTCTCTTTCAAGATCCATGGAATCCATATGTTGAGATTTTAAATCCCTTTGTTCTATAGTGTTTGTTATTTCTAACAATCTGTCTGCTAATGTTGACTTACCATGATCAATATGGGCAATAATTGCGAAATTACGAATTTTATTTTTATTCATATCAATATATATTATAAAGAAAAATAATTCTGCAATGCTATCTTTGAATTTTTATAAATCAAAAATGCCACATATTTTGTATGTGACACAATTACTTATAAAATAATCTATTTAGAAATCAATCATCATGAAGTGACAAATATCGATGCAAAAACAAACAATAAAAATAATATAATAATAACCTTATATCCTTTGGCAATATTATTTTCTTTAATTATAATATTTTTTTTCGGAATAATTGGCATAATCTCTGATTTTTTCGGAATAATTGGCATAATCTCTGAATTATTTTGAACTATTTGTGTTTCGGTTGTAGCCTGCTCTTCAGTTGCTATATTTTGGGTTGGAACATTTGCAGTTTCATCGACAATTTTTGCCACTTCTGTTCAACTATTATGTATTTCTATAAATATAGAATCAACTGTTTCATCTTTTGATAAGAATTCGATAGCTGCTTGTGGTGTAGAAAAAATCCTAATCGCTTCCCCAGTCTTGCTTGAAGAAACTATAAAAACACCATCAGTTGGATTTTGAATATATTTTATTGACATAAATTAATTTTACTAAAATTTTAATTTAAAATAAAAAAATAACATTTAAAACCAGAAAAATAAATTCTATACTTGAGATTGCATAAGTACAAAATTCGACTAGTATTCTTAATTACAATATTTATATATTCTTTTTGTATTATATTATTTGATATAGTTTTTAACTATCTTCTTAATTTCAGTAAACTCTATCTCATAAGTTAGAATATTATGAAGATATTCCATTTTTAGACAACCGAGGAAAGATTTTATTTCGCCATATTATCCAAAGAATCATTGGTCACTTTCATAGAAGATTTTAGGTTTCTTTTATCCCTTTTATTTAACATGTCTTGTACCAATTACTGGGTTATATCTAGATATATAATTTTTACACTTTGTATTTTTTCTGAATTCGGTCCACGCGCCTTGAAGTTTATGATTATATTTTTCAGTTCTTCTCATAGATTTTGACAGCCTAATTGAAAACTAGACTTAATTTTTATAATAAATTTTTCAATCTCATGTGGCAGGCTCATATAGTTTAAATAATTTAAATTACTCTTGCTTTACGTTATAACATAAAAAACCACACATCCTTTCTATTTAGAATGTGTAGAATTTGTGTTTCTAAGTTTATAATGAATTCTCGCTATTTTTCTGTTGCCTCTCCCTCGACAACATCATCTTTAGAATCTTTTTGATGATTTTTTGATGCATCTTGTGATGCTTGTGCAAATGCAGCTGCAGCTTTATCGATATCATCGAGTTTTCTCTTAAGTGCTTTTATGTCATTTTTTTCTAAAAGAGTTTTAAACTCTTTGATTTGTTTTTCTGTATCTGCTTTTTGTTTTTTATCAACTTTGTCGCCTTGGTCTTTTAGGCCTTTTTCTAGTTGATTAATAAGAGATTCAGCCCTAACTCTTACCTCAACTTCTTCTTTCTTTTTGTCATCAAAAGCTTTATTATCTTCAGCCTCTTTAACCATTCTATTAATTTCATCTTCAGATAGCGAAGTATTATTTTCAATTGTAATAGATTGTTCTTTATTTGTTTTTTTATCTTTAGCAGATACTTTTGTAATTCCATTTGCATCTATAGAAAATGATACTTCTATTTGTGGGACACCTCTTGGCGCCGGCTCAATCCCCTCTAAATTAAATGTACCTAATGACTTATTATCAGTAGACATTGATCTTTCACCTTGTACAACATGTATAGTTACAGCAGATTGGTTATCAACAGCTGTCGAAAATACTTGTGATTTTGTCACTGGTATTGTTGTATTTCTTGGAATCAATGGAGTTGCCACGCCACCCATTGTTTCAATACCAAGAGTAAGTGGTGTAACATCAAGGAGCAATACGTCGTCAATATCTCCAGCAAGTACTCCGCCTTGAATCGCTGCACCAAGAGCAACAACTTCATCTGGGTTAATTAATCTGTTTGCTTTCTTGCTTAACACTTCTTCAACAAGTTTTTGTACAGTTGGAATTCTTGTTGAACCACCAACTAGTAAAACTTCATTGATATCACTTGCTGATAATTTCGCTTCCTTTAGAGCATCTAAAATTGGTTTTCTTGTTCTTTCAACTAAATCAGATGTCATGTTTTCAAATTTGCTCTTTGTTAATTCTGTCTCAACATTTAATGGTCCATCATCAGTCATTGATAAAAATGGAAGTGTAATAGTAGCTGAGTTTTGTCCAGACAATTCTATTTTTGCCTTTTCTGCTGCATCTTTTAAACGCTGCATTGCCATCTTATCAGATTTTAAATCAACACCATGATCATCATTAATTTTTTTAGATAATCAATCTACAATTTTATGGTCTCAATCGTCTCCACCCAATTGATTGTCACCAGAAGTTGATAATACTTCGAATGTTCCATCAGCAAGATCTAAAATAGAAACATCAAATGTACCACCACCCAAGTCATATACCAATACTTTTTCTTCCTTATCTTTTTTCTCTATACCATAAGCAAGAGCAGCGGCTGTAGGTTCATTAATAATCCTTTCAACTATAAGGCCAGCAATTTTACCTGCATTTTTAGTTGCTTCTCTTTCTGCATTATTAAAATATGCAGGCACAGTTATTACTGCCTTATTCACTTTTGTACCAAGTTTTTTTTCTGCATAACCTTTCAGATTTGAAAGAATCATTGCTGATATTTCTTCTGGAGAATATTCTTTCCCGTTTGCTTTAACTTTTTTAGAAGTTCCCATTAATCTTTTAATAGACGCAATAGTGTTTGGATTTGTTTCCATTTGTCTTTTAGCAACTTCACCAATAATGATTTCTTCATTTTTAAATGAAACCACTGAAGGTGTTGTTCTTTTACCATTGGCGTTTTCAAGGACAACAGGTTTACCATCTTTGATTACCGACACAACTGAATTAGTTGTTCCCAAGTCTATTCCTAATATATATTCTTTTGCCATTTGACATACTCCTTTTAATTTCTTAAAACAATTATAGCATAAAAATTAGCACTCTGTCCAAATGAGTGCTAATTTGTATTATCCAATTTCTACTGTTGCAGGAATCAAAGTTCTTTCATGTAATTTAAAGCCGGGTTTTTTAACTACTTTTACAAGCATTCCTTTCCCTTCTTTTTTTATCGCTTGCATGACTTCGGGATCATATTCGCTCCCAATGTCTGGACTTATTTTAAATACACCATATGTAGCAAGTTCATTTTCTAGTTGTGTTAGCAACATTTCAAAACCAATAACATATGGTTTGACAGTTTCATTATTTTTTCCGGCTTTAACTGCAATTGCAATATTAATAATAGGATCTAATATTGATTCCAATAACTTTTGTGACCCATATTTTTTATGGTGTTTTAGATCATGTGCTTGTTTTTCTGCTATTTCATTTTTAAGTCTTTTGACTTCTTTTTGCGCTTTAGAAGCAAAGCCTTTGGCTTTTTCTTGAAAATCTCTTATGTTTTTTTGATTTTCGCTTTCAAGTTCAATAACTTTTTTAGTTAAATTAGAAACACTAGCATGAGCGAGCTTAAGCTCTTTTTTTAGTTCTTTAATTTCTAATAAATAATCATTTCTTTTTTTCGAATATGTGTTCTTTTCTGAGTTGGATTTTGTATTTTCTTGTTTCTTTTTCTTTGTAGATTCTTTAGACATAAATATATTATAACTAAGTTTTTATTTTTTAGCATAAGTGTGTCAATGGTATAGATTAAATATGTGAACAAAAAATAGAGGCATGTTTCTAGAGAGCATGATTAATAGAACACTAAAATTTTATGCAACAAATGAAATAGCTTTATTTCATAAAAAACATATTGACATTACATTTGATAAAATAACACGTAACAATGGAAAACTAGAAATCAATAAAGGGTGAATAAATACAAAAAGTACTACCGACTATTATGGTGTTCTTAATGGAAAATTTGTTGCCTTTGAAGCTAAAAGCACAAATGGGCAAACATTACCCATAACAAACATTAAGAGACATCAGATCAAATATATTGAACAAATTAATTCATTTGGTGGGCTTGGTTTTTTCATTATTTATTATGGTGTCGTCAATAAATTTTATTTATTACAAATAGAACAACTAAGCTTATTAACAAGAAAAAGCATTACTCCCCAATTCGCATCTGAGTACGGCTATGAAATCCCCGTTGTTTATCCAGGAATACTAGATTTTGCACCAATTATCCATAACCTTAAATAATGAATTTTGCTTAAAAAAACACTCTTACGAGTGAACTATTTAGGCAACTAGATCTTTAAATGCTTTTGCAGCCTTAAATTTTGGTGCATTTTTTGCAGCTATTTGAATTTTAGCACCTGTTGCTGGGTTAACCCCTGATCTTGCAGCTCTTTTCACTTTTTCAAATGATCCAAGTCCAGCAATTGTAATTTTTTTACCTTCTTTAACTTCTCTTGTAATAATACCAATTAATTCATTTAGACATTTTTCTGCTTCTGCTTTTGATGCTCCTACTGAATTGGCTAATGCCTCCACTAATTCTGCTTTATTCATTTTTCTCCTTTTATCGTGTTATCTATTGTATTATACCTTAAACATTGGGGTTTTTAGACTCTTGATAATTATTCAGGTTTCAATTCTCTATTTCATAATACTGAAGTTGCTGTGCTTAACTCCATTTTTTTGTACAAAATTTGATAAAGTGTGTCTACTATTGGAAGGTCGAGTTTTTTATCAATCATGATTTTATAGACATGCTTAAGTGCTGTCAATCCTTCAACAGTTTTATTAGTAGTAAGAGCTTTATCGACACCAACAGTTGCTATTTCTTTGCCAAAATTATAGTTACGAGATAAATCACTTGTTGCTGTAACTATTAAATCACCAAGACCTGTAAGTCCAACAATGGTTTTATGCTTACCCTTCATAGCCTTATTATATCTACTCATTTCAGACATCCCTCTTGTAATCAGTGCAGCAGTAGCATTTACCCCACATCCAAGACCATTAGCTAAACCAGATGCTATAGCCAATATATTTTTATATGAAGCGCCAGCTTCTGCACCTCTAACGTCAGTTTGAATATATGTCTTAAAATATTTATTATTAAATAATTGTTGGACCTCCATAGCTAGTACTTTATTTTTTGAAATAGTTGCTACTATTGTCAATAGTTCCTTAGCTATTTCCTCAGCATGTGAAGGACCAAGTAATGATACCACCCCTTTTACCTTTTTATTTTTATCTGCTGCTTTTTTTAATCCTTCATGTAATGACATGTTAGTATTGGCATAAAATCCTTTAGAAGCGTTAATTACCAATACACTTGAGTTTAATGAATTTAGGATTTTCGCAAAAACAGAATCAACAACGAAAGAAGGTACCGCCAAGATGACATAACTTGTTTTCTCTAAAGCTTTAGATAAATCTGAAGTTGTCACAAACTTGGGTAATTTTATAGAGTTAGGAAAATATTTTGTATTAATTCCCATACTCAAATCATTTAACTCATTTTTATCTATTCCATACATAATTAAATTTGTATGTCCACCATCTGATAACACCTTACCAAGAGCGGTTCCCATTGCACCAGTTCCAATAATGGTTATTTTAGTATTTTTGTTCATAATCTTTTCCCTTCGATTCCCTAAATAATAATCTTAATGGAGTGCCTTCAAACCCAAAATGTTCTCGCAATTGATTTTCTAAGAATCTTTGATAAGTAAAATGCAAATATTTTACTCTATTAACTCAAAACACAAATGTTGGTACTCTTGCTTCAACCATTTTAACAAACTTAATATTTAATCTTCCGCCATTTACAGATTGAGCAGGTTGCACTAATTGAATATCTGTCATCACATCATTAAGAATATTTGTTTTAATTCTTTTCTTCATGTTTGTTTTAACTGTTAATATTTTTTCTTTTAATTTATCAAGCTTTAATCCAGTTTTGGCAGAAATAAATACTATTGGAGCTCATGACATGTATTTAAAGTTTTTTCGGATTTCATCTTCTTTCTTCTTCATTGTCATCGTTTCTTTTTGAGCAATATCTCATTTATTCATAATTATTATTATGGGCTTATGCTTTTCAAAAGCATAACCACCAACAACTGCATCAAAATGAGAAAGTTCACGCTCATAATCTATTACAAGAAGCACAATGTCAGAATCAACAATTGAATTCTTTGCTCTTGCCAATGCAAAATGATCAACCGATTCAACTAATTTACTTTTCCTATTTATTCCCGCAGTGTCTATAACTGTAAACATCTCTTCATCTATTTTTATATCTGCATTAATTGAGTCTCGAGTCGTTCCCGATATTTCAGAAACAATAGTTCTTTCTTCGTTTGCTAAAATATTTAATAATGAGGATTTACCAGCATTAGGACGGCCTATAATTGATAATTTTGTGTGTTCCTGATGAGGTGTTCTGTCAAAATCTAAATTTGCAATCACTTCATCGAGCATATCACCAAGACCTTCTGCATGTATAGCACTTATTTTGAATACATCTTCAAAACCTAATGATCAAATTGAAGAATCAATTTCTTTATTGCCCTCAAGTTTATTGGCAACAAGAATTATTTTTTTATTACTTTTACGTAATATTTTAGCAATATAATCATCATCAGTAGTTAAGCCTTCATTGCCATCAACAACGAAAATAATAATTTTAGCTTCATCAATAGCAATCTTAGCTTGAATTTTTATCTGTTCTTGGAATGGTTTGTTGTCTAATTCAATCCCACCAGTATCTATAATTTTAAATTTGTTTCCAACTCATTCAACACTTCTATATAAACGGTCTCTCGTAACTCCGGCTTCATCGTGGACAATGGCTGTTCTATTGCCAACAAGTTTATTAAATAGTGAAGATTTGCCAACGTTTGATCTTCCAACAATAGCAACAACATTTTCCATGTTTCCTCCTTATAACTTATCAATAATTTTTGAGATGGCAGCTTCAACATCATTAATTGTCATCTCTGATGCGTCAATATATATTGCATCATCTACTTGGTGTAGTGGATCAACATCTCTTTCTATATCCCTTTTGTCTCTCTCTCTTATTTCTTGAAGAATCTCATTATAATCAGTATTAAAACCCAATTCTTTATTTTGATCAACTCTTCGTTGTGCTCTGATTTCTGGTTTAGTATCTAAATAAATCTTCACATTTGCATTAGGCATTACTCTGAAGGTTGTGTCTCTTCCTTCCATGATGGAGTTTGTAGCGCCAGCAGCTTTTTGTTGAATTTTAACGGCCATATTTCTTACTTCTTGAATGACAGAAATTTTGGACGCACTTTGTGAAATAATATCTTCCCGTAATTTTTTAGTTACAAATTTATCATTTAATTTAACTTCTTCATTGTTTAATAATTTTATTTTAATATCACTTAATGCATTTATGACTGCATGAGTGTCGGATATATCAACATGATTATCTATTATGTGAAGAGCAATTGCTCTATATACTAATCCAGTATTAATATAAATTAAATCATATTTTTGAGCCAAAAGTTTTGCTATTGTAGATTTTCCACAACCAGAAGGCCCATCAATTGCAACATTTATTTTTGTGCTCATTTTTTGTACCTCGCTTTTATTTGGCATTTCTAAATCAATTGATTTTGTTTCCTTCATAAATGTTTCTGTATTTTTATCATTAACATCGACAGATGACCTAACGGTTCTATGTTGTTTTATGTGTTCTAAAACATCATCTAAATCATGTGATGAAAAATCAATATTCTCAATTCCTTTAAAATTAATTTCAAGATTATTACTAGTGATTGCATTCAATAATTGTGCAACTTGTTTATTTGAAATTGTTGGAGTATGGGATAATTGTTCAGTATTTGCATTAACACTGATATGTTCTACTTTGTATTTTTCTTCATAGGTGGGGAAAGCATCTAAAAGACGTTTATACAAAATCTTTAATGTTTCATTAGAATGTTTGACACTTTTTTGAAGGTTAATGTTGTTGTTTATTTCGTTTCTATAACCTTCTCATAACTCCATTCGTGTTTTCATACCATAAATTATACCACTTGCAAAAATGATAGTTTAAAAAATAAAAATACACTATTGTGTATCAATTTTTTTACTATATTTATTAATTAATAAATATGCTCAAAGAGTAAATAAATAATAAATCATAAATAAGCCAAAAATCATTGCAAATGTTAATCACCAAGGATTTTGTAAAAGAGCTACAAAACTATATACTGCATCTTCCTTTTCTGCTCCAAGAGCAAAATATACTATTATTGCAACTATAGAATAGATAACCAAAAAGATTAGATGAAAAAGCGGATTTTTTATTGGATTAAAATAATGCCTTTCACTATTTTTAATGTTTTGCACAAAGAATAATAATATATAAATCGCAGGCACAATTAGATGTACCAACATATTAGTTGCTCATCCGGCTGCTGTATTTGGAATATGAGTTGGAAATAGCACACCCCAATAAACCAAGAATGTTATAAACAAATTAGCAAATCCCATAATTTCAGCAACTTTAATTTCACGAGTTTTGCCTAAATGCGTAAATCCCTTAATATAACTAATTACTAAAGCAAATAAATTTGAAATATATGTGAAATAAAATGGCAACATAAATTCTTCTTTTCAAATTGACGTTCTATTTGTGGCGTGAAATACAAATATGTTAATTCACAACATTACTATTGCGGTAATGGCTACAAAAAATGACATTTTTCATCATTGTCTTAATAAAATTTTGACAAACATAATTAACCTCCTAGTCCATTTATCATACCAGGATTAAATGAACCATCTTTCATTGATTTACCTAATCTCTTCATTTGAGTTGACATTCTTTCAAAGTCATTAATTAATTGATTGAACTCTTGATTAGTTCTACCAGAACCACGGATCACTCTAGTTTTTCTTGTGGCTTGTTTTAGTAGTTTTGGATTTTTTCTTTCTTCTCTTGTCATTGATGAAATTAAAATTTCATATAATTTCATTTTTAATTCCGACTTATCCACTTGTTCATTAGAAATTTTACCATTTAAGCCAGGAACCATCTTCAGTATTTTAGAAAATTTGCCAAGTTTTTTCATTTGTGCCAACTGTTCCATAAGATCATCTAAGTCAAAATGTCCGGAAATCATTCTATTCATCATTTTTTTCGATTTTTTTTCATCGATAACATCTCCCGCTTTTTCAATCAAAGAAAGAACATCGCCCATACCAAGAATTCTACTTGCCATTCTGTCTGGATGGAACATATCTAATGCAGTTATTTTTTCACCAGTACCAATAAATTTAATTGGTATGTTTAATAATTTTCTTATAGATAAAGCTGCACCACCACGTGCATCTGAGTCTAATTTAGTAATTATAGATCCAGTAAGATTTAAATCATTATTAAAAGATGTGGCAACGTTAATAATATCTTGACCAGATAAAGCATCAGCTACAAATAAAATTTCCGATGGTTTTGCTATTGCTTTAATATCTTTTAATTCTTGCATCAATTCTTGATCAATAGATAATCGTCCCGCTGTATCAATTACTATTAAATCATAATCTTCTGACTTTGCTTTTTTAATACCGTTTTTTATAATATTTTGCGGAGTATTCTTATCTGATTCTGCATACACATCATAATTAAGTTGTTTGCCGAGCGTTATAAGTTGATCAATAGCTGCAGGTCTATATACATCGCCTGCAATCATTAGAGGCTTTTTAAAACCCTTTTTCTTAGTCATATATTTGACCAATTTAGCAGTTGATGTTGTTTTACCAGATCCTTGCAAACCAACCATCATAATAATTGGGATAGTTCCTTTGAGTGCTAAGTCTTTAGAAGTTCCGCCCAATATTTCTGTCAATTCATCTTTAACAATTTTAATCATTTGTTGAGATGGATTTAATTTGCCAACAATATTGGAACCAATCGCTTTTTGTTTTACAGATTTAATAAATTCTTTAACAACCAATAAATTAACATCAGCCTCAAGTAACGCCATTTTTATTTCCCGAGTAACAAGAATGATGTCTTCTTCTGAAAGGGTATTTTTAACTTTCATTTTTTGCATTGACTTTTGTAGTCTTCTACCTAAGAAATCTAACATAAAGAAATTATATCAAAGAAAGAGACATTACTTTTGATGTATTGAATTGCCATTGCAAAAATTAGTAAAATTAAAACCCATAATTTGGGTTTGACTTATGCAATAGCATCTTCAGCTACCTTAATTGCTTGTTTAAGTGTTTCTGCTGATTTATCAAATTGAGTCTTTTCTTCTTGAGACATGTCAATTTCAATTATCTTCCTGATTCCTGCCGATCCAAGAACGGCTGGTGTACCTATATAAAAACCATAATGTCCATATTCACCATTTAATTTTGCGCCACAAGCATATACTTCTCTTGTATCACGGAATATTGCTTGAACTAAATTTGCAAGAGCAGAACCAATACCATAATAAGTTGCCCTTTTTTTATTGATGATTTCATATGCTTTTTTGTAAACAGAGGTGTGTAGAGTATTTAATTCTTGTTGTGTAATTCCATATTCTTGAAGAAAATAATCTAGCGGCTTTCCTGCAACAGATGCTGATGAAAATGCAGATACGGATGAATCCCCATGTTCACCAAGAACATATGCAGAAATTGATTGTGGTGCAATATCTAACATTTTTGATAAGCCCATTTGTAGTCTTGCTGAATCTAATGATGTTCCTGATCCTATAACTCTTGCGGGAGGGAATGCAGTTACTTTTTGGTATACATGTGTTAATACATCGACTGGATTTGAAGCCACGATTGTGATTCCGGAGAATCCAGATTTTTTAACATTTTCTGCTATATTTTTCATTATTCTTGCATTGTCTGCAACCATGTCTAATCTTGTTTCTTCTGGTTTTTGTGGTCTTCCTGCTGTAATAACTAAAATATCCGCTTCTTTTAAATCTTCATATTGCAATACTTTAGTTTTTCATGATAAATAATTTGATGGCGCAGCATCTTCTAAATCTAATCTATTACCATCTGCACCTTCAGAATTAATATCAATAATTCCATACTCATGAGCAATACCTCTATTCATTGCTGAATATAAAAATGATGTCCCAACTGCTCCTGCACCTATTAGTACAACTTTTCTTGACTTTAACATGTTTCTCCTTTATTATTTGTCATATTCCTTGATTTCTATTTCTTCTATTCAATAATCAGCAAATTGAAGATCAATATCAGACTTAATACTGTAATTTGCATCAAAAAATCTTAATGCATCTTTTTCATTAGAAAAAGAAGCTTCTTTATATACTTCTCCTACCATAAATCCAAAAGCAGGTTTCTTTATTTTTTTATAAATAATATATTTCATTTTATTCATCCTTGCCTCTTTTCTTAATTGTATTATCATGTATTTTGTCTAATCTTGCTTCATTAATATGTTGTGATAAATCAGATACCTTCCCTAGTTTAAGCCAACCGCCTCATATTTTGTTCATTTTAAGTGATAATTTTTGGGCATAAAATAACGCGAATGGAGCTAGTAATTCACCAATAATATATGAAGGGAATATTTTCATTGCATGAGTTCCTGGTTTAAGTGCATCATAGATTCAATTTGTGGCAAGTACTCTAGCTGGGTTTCATCCCACTGCACCTATTTCAAGAAATGCAGCGACCCCAAATCCTATTGCTGCTAATAAAGCAACATCTTTAACTAATGCTGATTTAATTTCTTTGGACATTATTGGTCACAATAACATAAATGAACCCAGTAGCTCTCCTATTACAGCAATAGAATGAGTGAAAGTTTGAGAACCAATATTATGAACATCCATTCCAGTGGTAAAAGCAGATCATGGTTGAAGCTCTCTAAAGTTTTTAATAATCGTAAAATCATAATTTGGTAAATATTTTACTCACATAGATTGACTTGCTATTAATTGTTCGGATGATAATCCAGAATTCTTGACCGCTGCATCAAATTCTTTAATGTGATCTGGCATCACAGAAAATGCCGTCCTTGCTTGCTTGACCGAACTTATGACACCATCTGCGGGAGAGTTTGATAAAGCACCAGAGAGTGCTTGTATACCCCAAATTGATAAGCCTGCAATTAAACCACCTATCATTTGTATACTTATTTTTGTTAATCCATAATATAATGAATTTTGCTTTGAAATTATTCGGTAAGTAGTAACAACAGGATTTAAATCACATGATCACCTTGAGAAAATGGCAAGTACCAAGAATACATCTAAGGCAACTCATCAACCTATCACAAGTCGAGAAACCCCTGTTTCTCAACCACCAGATAAAATAATCTCAAATTTTAATCCGCCAAATGTAACACCCAATATCCCTATCATTCAACAAAGAAAAATAGTCCCAAAGAATTCGGATGCCAACTTTGAAAGCCAAGATATTTTTCCTGAGGGTGTATATCCAGATGATTTATTAATTTTTTTAACAATTCACATGTTTTCCTTCCAAATCATATTTAACAATCTCAATTATACTACTTGCCAACAAAAACATATATAGTAAAATAACTACTCTAAATCCTCCAGTGCTTTCAGAGGTTTTTTAATTTCTTTATAGTTTGGTATATATTCACCGACTTTATCTCAAAACTTGACAGAATGGTTTGGCACCCAATAATGAATTAATTCATGCACAATGACATAATCAATAACTTTTTTAGAATAATGAAATAAATTTGAATTATAGGAAATAGTCTTTGTTGCCAATGAATTGCTACCCCATGATGTGGTCTTATTGATTATTTTAAATGTATGTTGTGGAATCCCCATTTTACTTTCAAAATATGATTGACGCTTTTTTATATATAATGCCAATTTTTCTTTAATAAAAATATTTATTGCTTCTTTTTTATTTTTGGTTGAATTGCCAATGAGTGTAAGTCATACTTTATTACCTGAAATTTTAGCATTATTCTTATTAAATCCATTCATGTATTTTAGTTCTGTTTTTTTACCAAAAACATAAATTCAATCAGTTTCAAAATCAAACATTAATTTTGATTGCATTTTTTCTATGTACTTTGAAAATTTTTTTATATTTGATTCAACAAAAGTATTAATTCTTTTTAAATTTGTGCCAATAGGTGCAGATACTTGAATTTTATTTTGGTCAGTTATTTTTAAATAAATATTTTTATTCTTGGTCCACTTCAATTCAACGTTAATAGGTTTTTTGCCGACATAAAAAGTTAATAAGTTCATATTTGTATTATAATGCTTTAAGAAACGCGGAGGATATTATGCCCAAAAAAGAAACAAATAATCAGGTATTTAAATATATATCAAAATTTTTAAATAGAGATGGAATCTCGGGATATGAAAGCGATATTGCTGCAGAATATAAAAAGGAAGTTAAAAAAAGTGGAGCAAAGGTAACAAGAGATGGCTTTGGATCTGTCATAGCAAAAGTTGGGACAAAAGGTCCTAAAATTATGATTGCATCTCACATGGATGAAGTTGGATTTGTTGTACAACAAATTACAAAACAAGGAATGTTAAGAATATCACCAGTAGGTGGACATTGAGTTCATACAATACTTGCCATGAAAGTAAAAGTAATTAATACTGCTGGAAAAGAGTTTATTGGAGTTGTTGGATCAACATCGGTTCATGTTTTAGAACGTGAAGTGGCAACAAAAGTTATGAAAATGACTGATGTTTATGTTGATCTAGGATTTAATGATGCTAAAGAAGTTAAAAAGGCAGGGATTGATGTTGGTGATCAAGTCGTTAGATTATCAGAAGCAACACTACTTGCTGATGGCGACAAATTTATGGCTAAAGCAGTTGATAATAGAATAGGTGTTTCAATTGCAGCTAAAATTGTTGAAAGACTTAAAGGTATTAAACATCCAAATCAATTATTTGCTGTTGCAACAGCTCAAGAAGAAGTTGGATTAAGGGGTGGTAAAGCATCGACACAACAAATACAACCGGACATTGCTTTTGCTATTGATACAACTGTGTCACATGATACTCCCAACATTATTCCTGGAGATACAAAACTAGGACATGGAGTAGCTATTACAATGAAGGATAATTCAGCAATTGCAAATCCAGTGCTAGCAAATATATTGTTTGATCTTGCAAAGAAAAAGAAAATACCAGCATATAAATATGTTTCACAAGGTGGTGGTAATGATTCAGGAGTTACTCAATATTCAAAAGGCGGTATCCCAGTTGTTTCAATATCTATACCAACAAGATATTTACACACACCATTTGAAATTGGTTCAATCAAAGATTTTAATGCAGTTGTAGACTTATTGGTTGAATTTGTAAAAATGTTTGATGATAAACAATACAACAAAACTTTATATAAATAAAACATGCTTTAAGCATGTTTGTTTTTTATGAGTTTAAATAGTGTTCAATTCTTTTAATATCTTCTATTGTAACTTTATCTTGCTTTTGTGAAATGATTATTCTTGATAATTTGTGAAATGCGATTTTGGCATCGTACAGTTTATTTTTTAAATTAAAATTATAAAGTTTGATATTGGCTAAGCCTTTTATATTAACGTGTAAATAACCCCAAAACCTAATATCATTAACAATGGCATCTATTACATAAATACCAGCATGTGGTTTAATAACTTTTTCAAAATTAAAATTATTGTTTGAATCTATTGACCTAGAGATGATATATGGAAATGGAGACATTTTTTTAATAACATCAACTTCTCCTGTTCTAACCATTTCTTTTAAAATGGATGTACCCAATTTTTGATTATTAACTCTAAATGACTCAACGATATTAGCACTAAAATCTCTTTGAATATTAGTCGCTTTATATTCTCGATTGATTCCGCAAGCAAAATCATGTCCAACAACTAGGTGTTTGGCTTTTGTGGCCTTAATAATATTTTGAACAAACTCTTTTCCATCTAATAATCTAAGTTCATCAGTAAAGTCTACAACAGATACTTTCTTAACTCCAAGAGAAGCAATATTTTGTAATCTAGTTTCAATATCTGCATATAGTTCAACGCTAGCGCCAGGCAGCTTAGATGGATTTTGAATAATCATCATTGCAATTGGCAATTTATACTCTTTAGCTTTTTTAATAAGTTCTAGGTGTCCATTGTGAATTGATTCAAACGAGCCAAGAATTAATGTTGACTCTTTGTTATCTATTTGTTTTGGATATATTGCAGCTTTCATAATTATTATTATAACTTGTTCCCAAGTAATTTTTCTACTTTCATAATTTCGTTCTCAACATTTACGATTCCAACAATATCATTTTCATAATTTATGACATATTTACCGTCAGATAACTTTGTTTGAATTGTTTTGCCGTGTTTTAAATCGTCAATATTTTTCATTTCAATAACATCAAGTGTCAATAAGTCTTTAATATTTGCCTCTTTATTAAAATCATGTTCAGTTAGTGATCCAATTTTTGTTCTCCTAAGTTCTGTCATAATTGCACCACATTTTATTTTCTGTCCAAAGTCGTGAATCAAGCTTCTGATATATGTACCTCTAGAAACCGTAACTTCAAATACCGTCTTTTCTTCTATTGAAATAATTTTAATATCTTTGATATTCACCTTTATTTTTTTTAATTCTACAACTTCACCTTTACGTGCTAGTTCATATGCTTTTTTGCCATTTATTTTCTTAGCACTAAAAGAAGGTGGTGTCTGGAATTGTTCACCTTCAAATGAGTGTAAGGTCTCTATAATTTTTTGCTCTGTTACATTACAATCGCTTATTTTTTGAACAATACCTTCACTATCATATGTATCTGAAATTTTACCAATCTCCATTGTTGCAACATATGTTTTAAATCCCTTATCAACATACTCTATTAATTTTGTATCAGCATCAGTGGCAACTAATAAAGCACCTGTGGCCAGAGGATCTAGCGTACCAGTGTGCCCTATTTTTTTAATCTTTTTTTCTTTAGCAAATTCCCTTATTGCTTTGTAAGAAGAAATTCCCTTTGGTTTATCTAGTAAGTAAAACATAACTTAATTATATATTAAGTATTATTTGTCTATTTTGATTCTGTGAAAATTGAAATAAAAAAAAGACCCATTGGGTCAAAATCATTTTGTGCCACCATAGGTGATATGGTGCGCGAAGAGGGACTTGAACCCTCACTCCGAAGAACTAGTGCCTAAAACTAGCGTGTCTGCCAATTCCACCACTCGCGCATAATTGGTACGCCATAGAGGACTTGAACCTCTGACCAACTGGTTAAAAGCCAGCTGCTCTACCGACTGAGCTAATGGCGCTTATAAATGGTGCTTGTTATAGGAGTCGAACCTACGACCTACGGTTTACAAGACCGTTGCTCTACCAACTGAGCTAAACAAGCTTATGGTGCAAGATGAGGGGCTCGAACCCACGACCCTCGCCTTGTAAGGGCGATGCTCTCCCAACTGAGCTAATCTTGCAATTTGGTGACCCGTACGGGGCTCGAACCCGTGAATGCATGGATGAAAACCATGTGTGTTAACCGCTTCACCAACGGGCCTTTGGCGCCTCAGACGGGGATCGAACCTGTGACCAACTGGTTAACAGCCAGCTGCTCTACCGCTGAGCTACTGAGGCAAGTAATAATAATGCTTATTTATTATATATGAAAAATAAAAAAATGAAAAAGTAATTAGAAAATGGAAGGCAATAAAAATAGGGGTTTTACCCTATTGTTACATCGTGTTTAATTCATTTATAGTGCTTATCTATATTATTTTGTTTTCCTCATACAAGAATGGTAGAAGAAATACCTAGTTGTCCAATAAACATGATTAAGATTAAGGAAATTTTTGAAGCCATTGATAGTTGCGTTGTTATCCCAGCAGATAATCCAGTAGTACCAAAAGCAGAAGAAACTTCAAATAACAATTCAGTATAAGAATATACTCGGACTATTTCGCCAAAATGTGTCTTGCCACCACCATCATGAATAATCATTCTAAACACATTATTATGGACATCAAATCCAATTAACCCTTTTTGGATAGAATCAGATGTCCATACTTGTCCACCAAATGATTTGAATGATGTTAGAGAAATAAATGTTCCGACAAAAACTAATAATGTAGAAATGAAGAATACTAAAAATGCTTTATTAACAGTTTGTGTTGGGATACGTCTTTTAAAAGCATAGACAGATTCACGTCCTCTCAATCTTCCCCAAAGTGAAAGAACAATAATGGCAATTGTTGTTGTTCTTATACCACCAGCAGTTGACGATGGTGCAGAACCTATAAACATCATTACAACATATTGAACAAGAGTTCCCCGCGCAAGATCATGCATTGATATCGTAGAGAATCCTGCATTACGTGTTGACATAGTATTAAAAATTAATGCCATGGTTTTATTACCTTTATTACCATATATATTGGCATCACCTGATCAGAATGAAGCTGAGTTGGTTGTTTCAATTGCAAATGAAACACCAAGACCGATAACAGCAATAATGAAATATGCTGTCACAGAAATGCAAGTAAATAATGATCATCTAAAATGTACATCTTTATTTCTTGTTTGGAAATAACGAACCACATCATAAATTACAGGGTAACCAATTCCGCCAATGACAAATAGCAACATAAAAATTAATTGTAATCCCATATTTGTGTAATAAGGCATAAGTGAATCATTCCCAATGATATCAAACCCCGCATTATTTAATGCGGAAATAGTGTGAAAAACACCATACGTAATTGAACCAAAAACATTGTGATGAGGATCTTGGAAAATAAGATCAGATCTTATCATAGATATAGCTCTTAAATCTTTATTAACATAATCACCGTAATCATTCATAACTGGTTGATGGTTTGGCTCTAAAAAGAAGAAATATGAAGATAAAACAATAGAAAAAATAAAGGTTAATGATAGAAGAGTTATAACTGCTGTCTTAATTAATGATCTAGATACACCAATTTTGATTGATCCACGCTCTGCAGCAAGAGACTCTCTAGTTCTAAATGCTATTGGACGGAAAAAAATAATATTAAAAATAAATACCTTAAGTGCAAACCAACCAATACCACCTATCATAATTAATATAGCAATTATAGCTTGACCAAATGGGTTATATACAACAGAAATACTATTTGGTGATAATCCTGTATCAGAAAAAGCAGATGCAGCTGTAAAAAGGGTATCTAAAAATGTCATGTATCCTTTTTCGTAAATTATTCCATTATTGTATTTAGATAAATCGAAATTGGGATTAACTTTATGGACTGCTACAGCTTTTTCAACAACGGGATCTCAAGATAGATTACCTGTTTGAGAAAATGGTAGTCATAAAATGATCGCCCCAATTAACATTATTAATAAATAAATGATTAAGATGTTTCTTGCGAAAGACATTCTCTTAAAACGGTAAGCAAGATTGGAAAAAAAATTATATGCATAGCTTTTCATGTTTTAATTATACTTAAATATAGTTATAATATATGTAGAAAATTATTTAAGGAGATATGAATGAGCGCTAATAGAAACGATATAGCAGTTCTTGGAATAGGGAGTTTTGGACAATCTATTGTTGAGCAATTAATTGAATTAAAAAAACACGTTATTGCGGTTGATGTGAAAGAATCAAACTTGATAAGAGTTTCACGTTTAACCAACACCGCAGTAGCAGATGCTGCTGATATTGAGGGGCTTAAATCATTGGGTATTGATAAATTTGATACCGTTATTGTTGCTATGGCCAACAATATAGAGGTTATTGCAGCACTAATGGAATTAGGTGTTAAACATATAATTGCAAAGGCAAAATCCGCAAGACATGAAAGAGTTCTTAAGCAAATTGGTGTTGATGTAATTGTTAAGCCAGAGGTTGAAGCAGGAATAAGAACTGCATTGATAGCAACCAACTCGAATTTCATTAAATATTCTGAACTTTTACAAGAAATTGGTGATGGGTATGCAATTGGTTCAACATTAGTTAATGATTTAGCCTGAATAGGAAAACCACTTAAAGGCCTTAAGTTTTCAGGACTAAAAGTTAATGTTGTATCAATTAAAACAGGAGCAAAAGTTTCTATACCTTCAGGTAACACCAAAATTAAAAAAGGTGACTTAGTTACAATCATTGGTAAAATTACAGATATAACAAAGGCATTTGTGAAGTTAAATGATGAGTCATCAACCAAAATGATTAATCTTGAAAATCTAAAGAAAGCAGCTGTTGCAGTTGCAAAAAAGAAAGATAAAAGAAAAAAAGATTAATTCAAAATACGTAAGTATTTTTAATTTTGTAACTCTCTAGTATGTTTATCATTCAGATTAGTTAATTTAAAAATTAAATCATCAGAAATAGGTGATACCAATAATTCATTCGTAAGATAAGGACTATTCATGATATCTAGCGCCATCTTATCTTCTGCAAAATAATTATTAGTATCTAATAAATATTTGTATAAATAATTAAATGTTGGCGTGTATTGAATCAAGTCATAATTTTGAAATAATAAATCGTTGTTAGTAACATTAACTTGATTTAATCTAACATTTTTATAAAGTGACTCTTGCATTGCTAAATAAAAATTATCTTTAATTCTTTCTGATTGTGAAGTCAAGGATGATAAAACGATGCCATCAACGGTAGAAGATGAATTTTTGGGTGTCATAATTCTAATTTGGGCTTTTGAGTCATTAAGTAACTCATTATCATCTCATTCGCCAGCCATATATGCGTCCAGTGCATCACCATTATAAATTATAGCTACATCTGTCAATCCGTTTTGTTGAGAAGAAACGCGATTTAGATCCATCAATATTTTTGTGCCATCTGTTGAGAAAGTATTAATGGTGCCACCATCATCCTTTCAAGATGTTTGCAGAATAGATGCAAAATTATCTAAATATTTTTTACCTTCTTGCTCGGTATCAATCATCCCTGTTGCAGAATTAATATCTAATTTTTCAGAACCAATAATGGCATTATCTCTCATATAATTATTTACTGTTAGGCGTTGTCCACCTAATTTACGAAGTCATTTTAAAATATTTGTATACGAATATTGTGGATTCTGTTTATATGTTGTTGATTCTTCAAACAGTTGGTTTAACTCGTTCTGAGATTTGGCATTTTTTATTTTGGTCAATGAGTCACTTGTCCCACTAAAACTGAATGGATTGAATGCTATAACCTTATTTTGGAAAAAATATGGAATCATAAATTCTCACAAATAATCATCTATGCCATCTCCATCGACATCATGAGATATAGCAGCTTCCTTATCAGTCGTTGTATGGCCATTTTTGTCATAATATAATTTGTTAACATTCCAAGTGTTTGATCACTTTGTACCAGCATCATTTAATCTATAAAGATATCTACCATTATTGTCCATTTTTATAATTGGTATTTTGTTTAATATATTTCAAACCTTGGGCGTGTAAAGATTTTGTAACTCTGTTGATCATTTTGTTCGATCGTCTGTGATTTCAAAAAGTTTTGAAAAATCAATTTTTTCAATTTTGCCTTTACCAGCGAGTTTGGCATTAAAGTAATCATTACTAATACCACCAATAGCCATGCCACTATCTAAATATTTTTCAAATTCTGGCAAATCACCAAACTCATTGTAACGATAATATTTATTTATTGTGTCCCTATTTAAATCATTCATGTACAATTCAAAATTATAAAATTCCAATTTTGTTTTATTAGGAAATAGACTACAAGAAACTACGGCAATAGGAGCTGCAGATGCAAGTATTGTTAAATTACCAAATAAGATTTGTTTTTTAATATTCACGTTTGGCCTCCATATTTTAATTTTAGATTAATTATAAATAAGTTTTTTCACCTTTGTCATCAAATACTTTGTCTATAACCCCGCCACCAAGACAATAATCATTATTATAAAAAACTGCTTGCTGCCCCGGTGTTGTTGCTTCAAATCCCTCTGGGTAATAAACCTCAATTTTGTTTTTTTCTATTCATTTAATAGAACATTTTACTGCCTTGGATTTATATCTAAATTTTACTTCGATATTTTCTAAATCATCTTTGTCATTAATCATTCAATTTATATCTGTGATAATCGCTTTATTAGACATTAAATATGATTTATCACTAGCGGGTGAAACCAATATTTCTTTTTGGTCAAGGTCGTGCCCCGCAACATAATATGGTTCTATCATTCCACCTAAATTTAGCCCTTTCCTTTGACCAATGGTGTAATACATAGCACCAACATGTTTACCAACAATTTTATGAGTCTTAATATCAACTATATTCCCTGGTTGTGCAGGAATATAGTTTTGCAAGAATTTTGCAAAATCTCTTTCTCCAATAAAGCAAATTCCTGTTGAATCTTTTTTATTTGCTACAACCAGATTATTATCTAAAGCTATTTTTCGCACCTCTTCTTTTTTTAGGTTTGCTAGTGGAAAGATAGATTTTGCTAAATCGTCTTTTTTTACCTGTGCAAGAAAATATGTTTGATCTTTTCAATGATCTTGTGGCTTGGATAAGATGCCATCTTTGATATTAGCGTAATGACCTGTTGCGATCTTGTCAACACTTGGAATATTTTTAAATATTCAATTATGAAAAGCACCAAATTTAACATATCTATTACATAAAAGATCTGGGTTTGGAGTGCGCCCTTTTTTATACTCATCTATCAAATTCTCAAACACATTATTTCAATACTCCTTGATAAAATCAACTCGTTGCACAGGGATATCAAGTTGTTTTCCCAATTTAACAACATCCACTCAATCTTGTTCTTCAGGACAAACAAATGCTTTTGTATTAGGATTTCCCAACACATCATTATTAGCAGCAGAGTCTCAATTACGCATAAAAACACCAATGACTTCGTGTCCTTGATCTTTGAGTATTTTAGCTGTTACCGCAGAATCAACTCCGCCCGACATTCCCACTACTATTTTCATCTCTTAATAAGTATATCACAGTGATATATATGGTGATAATGATATATAACATTATTCTATTTTGGTTTATAATTTAGATAAGTGAGGATTTAAAATGAAAAAATTAAGTATAAAACTAAGTGGTCTAATTGTTGTAGCTTTACCTATTTCATTTGCTATATCATGTGGCAATGAAGCAAAAACAGAAGAAACAAAAAGAGAACCAAGTGATGTTCAACATATTGTTGATGAAATAAAATCACTAGGAACAAAATTAATAGAAAGATCAGAAACTGAGTTTAAGGATGATGTAATAATAGAAAAAATAGCAGAGAGCAATGATTTGCTAAATCTAGGATTAAATAATTTATTTAAGTTACCAACAGAGCCTGATGGTATAAAAATAAAAATTAAGAAGAAAAAGGATAGCGCGGTTGTTAGTTTTAAAGTGACATCGTCTGTAACACAAAAAGCAGAATATTTTGATGTTGAATTCACAAAATTCACTGATATTAGAGATGTAGTTAAAGCACTCGGCCAAATAAAAACATCTAGTTTAACAGAGGCGGCTTTTAAAGCTAAAGAAGTGGCATGAACAAATTCGTCCGTATTGGCAACGGTTTTATCCGATCTTGGAATAACATACACACCTCTACAAACACCTCCTGGTTTAACAATTCAAGTGAATAAAAAACCTGGTGAACTTAAGGTTGCTTATAAAGTAACATCTACACTTGATAATAAAGGACAAAGTCCCCTTGTCACATTCGATACCTTCAGCTAATATTTGATAATAACTCAACACTAGAAAGAATCAATGATTCTTTTTTTGTTGAAAAAAATGCAAAAAAAGCCACGTCCTATCTTCCCTTACGGTATTGTCGGCGATGTGGGGCTTAACTTCTGAGTTCGGAATGGAATCAGGTGGACACCCACTCTATTGTGACCTAAATAAATATTACCATAAAAAATTAATGATTAAATTATTTTTTCTCTATATATAAAATCTTTGATTGCTTCACCTAAACCATTTTGCTCTACTGATGATGTATGGTGTTTGGCAATTTTATGAACATGATCTCCACCGTTAGCCATTGCATATGAGTGATTTGTGACTTTGAACATTTCAAGATCATTAGTTGAATCTCCGATACTCATAGTATTTTTTAAATCTACATTAAGTAATTTAGCCAATTTAATAACAGCACTGCCTTTGGAAACTCCTTTATGTGTAATTTCTAAGTGATTTGGTTTCATTCTAGCCACTTCAAGACCAAGAGTTTCTATATATCGTTGTATCTCGTCGATTTTTTCTTTATCATCATAAAATTCTATTTTAAAAATATCTCTTTCAATTTTGTTAGAAACAATAACACCACCATTGGGCAGCATTACTGACTCAATAATTTTGATAATTTTTTCTGATTGAAATTCATTGACATAAATATTTTCTTCATCTCACCAATTTGTTGCAACTTTCAGTGATATCGCTTTTTCCAAAATTCTCTTAGCAATATCAACGGGAATAATTTCCTTTAATATAAATTCATTTTTTACTCTGTCATATATTGAGGCGCCATTTGATGTTATTGCATATCTTGCATTGGTTAAAGTTGACACTTCTTCAATCTTGTCAAAAAAACCATTACCAGTTGCTATAACAAATTCAATCCCTTTATCAACTGCTAATTTAATATCTTGTAGTGTATCTTTATGAAAATTTTGATTAAAATCATACAACGTTCCATCTATATCGCTAAAAATAATATGTTTCATAATTTATATTATAGTCAATAAATCCAATGTATAATATTTTTATGAAAAAAGAGTACATCAAAATTGGTCATACCAACAAAGTTAAATATAGAGAAGGAAATAAGTTGGTAATTAAAAAAACATATACTGGTCACAACCACAAAATTGACTATTCAATACTATCAGTATTTGATTTTGTTCCAAAATTAATCAAGGATACAAAAAAAGAAGTTGTATGAGAATACATTGAAGGTGAAATGCTAGAAAACCCAACCATCGATGACCTAAAACAATTAGGGAGAATATTAAGAACAATACATAAATCAGATGTAAAAATGCCAAAAAATAATTTTAGGCAAAGATATAATGATTATTTGAAATCAGCACATGATAAAGGTGTAAAACTGGACGCCATTGAAAATAATTGAAAGAAAATGAATAAACTAGTTACCAGAATGCAAAAAATAAATCCTTCCCATAATGATGTTTGATGACAAAATATTATTAAAGATAGAAATGGAAAAATATGATTAGTAGATTGAGAGTATGCAACTATGGGTGATAAGCATTTTGATCTTGCATATTTTATAGAAAGCGCAAATCTAACCAAGGATCAAGAGAAGATATTACTTGATGCTTATAACTCATTAGACGATTATCAAGCTTGAATTCCAGAATGATTGCCCAATTGAAAGATGTTTGTTAATTGATTAACGATAGTTTGGGCCACAGCGCAATCAGAGAAACCATTTTCATACGATTACCTTATAAAAAGAGTAGAGAAAAAGAATTTATAAATTATCATTAAAATAAAAAAAAATTATCGTTTCACGATAATCATTCCTTGGTTATTTGATGGCATATGATATGAATAACTTTGTTGATTAAGTATGTCAATAACTACACCTTTTAATACAGCGCCATTACCAGTTATTATATGTAATTCTTCACAAACACCTTCATCAAGTTCTCATAAAGATGAATCAACATTAAGTATGGCTTCATCCTCTGTCATTCCATGTAAATCAATTATTTTTTCCATTATTCAAAAGTGATTCCTTTATTTCTTTTTACATGAAAATATTCTTTCCCAATCTTAGTTTTTAATTTAAAGAACATTTGATCAAAAGTACGTGTTGAATCTGATGTATTGTAACCTCAGACATATTTAAATATTGCATCTTTTTTGATTGGTTTTCCTCTATTATTCATAAAATATTTGAGTAATTTTATTTCCTTGGATGTCAATGAAATTAATTTTTTATCAACCGTAAATTTTTGTTCAACAAAATCAGCAATAATATTTTTGTAAATAATGGTCGATGGTTTAGAATATAAATTTCAAAACCTTCTTAAAGAAGCGATAGTACTTCATTTAAGATAGTCAAATGATATATTTGTATAAATTATTCTGTCTGCTAATTGCTTAAATCTATCTACATCGGCTGGTGATGGTGTATTAGAGACCAAAATATTTTTAAAGTTTTTATCCGCTTTTTTAAATATGGAGTATATCTTGTTAGCAATAGCATGCTTTGCATCTACAAACAAAATATCAATTCTCTTACCAATATAATTTGTCAATGATTTTGGAACATCTATAATTACATCAACATTGAAATATTTTTTTCACTCAATAGTCAGTCGAGTTCAATCTCCTTGCTTTGACTTATCAAAAAGACAAAGAATTGTAAATTTTTTATTCATAATCTTCTTCCTTAAATAATTTTTTTGCTTCATCAAGTTGGACAGAAAAGAATGATGTACTACCTTTATTTTGCATTGTTGCACCAAAAATAGAATCAACTCTGGCCATAGTCCCAAATCTATGAGTAATAACAATGAATTGTGTCTGCTTTTTCAATTGTTGAAGATAATCAGCAAATCTTTCAACATTAGATTCATCAAGTGGCGCCTCTACTTCATCTAAAATACTTAACGGCAATGGTCTTGATTTAAGGATTGCAAATAATAGGGATATAGCAATCATGGCTTTTTCACCACCTGAAAATAACTTTATGTTTTTAACTGTTTTACCTGGTGGTTGCGCAACAACTTCTATACCTGTTTCAAGTAAATCGGCTTCATTTGTGTATTTGATTTCTGCAAATCCGCCACCAAACATAGAACTAAATACATTATTAAATTCTTTATTCACATCTTTTACCGTATTATCTAATTTAGTGATTATGATTTTGTCCATTTCATTAATTGCAGATATTATTGTTTGTTGTGCTGAGAAAAGTTCTTCTTCAGATGAGGTATATTTTTCAAAGCGCTCTTTAACAACTTCATAATCAGCAATAGCATCAAGATTTACATTTCCAATTTCTCTAATTTGTCTACGTAAATCAGAAACTATGTTCCTAGCTTCTTCAATAGGTATATCAAGCGCATAATTATTTTTTGCATAATCATTTGTAATTTCATATTCTTCAGCAAGCCTTTTGCTATGTGCCTTAATAATAAATTCTGCTTCAGTTTTAGCTTGTATTTGATCGGAAGACTTATCGTTAATCTCTCTTATTGTTTTTTCAAACTCTATTTTTTGAAGAGTTAATTGAGATAGCTCATTATTTTGGGCTATTATGCTATCCCTTTTTGCTTTTAATAATGAAGATATTGATGATTTTTTAGCTTGGAATTGTTCAATAGAATCTCCAAAATCAATTTCTGAGGCAGAAAATTTAGTATTAGTTTGTGCCTCATACATATTTTTAAGAGAGTCAAATTGAGATTGATTGTTGTATTTTTTCTCTTTTACTTTTGCTAATTCAATACTTAGTTCCGCTATTAAGGCATTTTTCTCACTAATATTTCTGACAGAATGATCAATAATTTGTTTTTTTGTTCTAATTTTTTCATCAATTAAAGGTAGAGCAGTCTCTAATTTTTTTATTTGTTCTTCATTTCCAAGCAGATCCTTAGATTTTTGTTTCTCACCACCAGATACAACTCCACCAGACCTGACTATGTCACCATTTGTTGTAATAACAACATATCTATTATTGAGTGTCTTTGCAATAGTAGTTGCATTTTTGATTTCATCAGCAATGATAATATTACCCAATAAAAATTTATTCAAAATACTATATTGTGGCTGTGTATTTGTTACATCACTTGCCAATGAAATAAATCCTTCCATATTTTTTATAATCTCAATATGTTCCATTGGTAGACCTTTTGGTCTAATTGTATTTAGTGGAATAAATGTCGCTCTTCCACTTTTATTATTTTTTAAGAACCGCACACCACTTACTGCATCATTAGTTGTTTTTACTACAATATTTTGCAAAGCATTTGCTAGCAGTCCTTCTATTGCTATTTTGTATTCGCTAGGAACGGATATCAAGTCAGCTACAATGCCTTCTATACCAGAAAGAGTAGCTGCATTTTCTAATACAATTTTTGTTCCTTTAAAAAGATTTGATCTATTTTCTTTAAAATCTTTTAACATTGCTAATTTAGTTCTTACCTGCATGGATTTGTGTTTCAAATCTTCGGTTTCATAGTCTGCTTTGCTACTTTCTATCTTGATGCTTTCAATTTCCCTTTTTTTAACCACAATTTCGTTATTTGAATCTTCAATTCACTTTGTATAGCTATTAATTTTTGCTGATAATTCATCTAACTCAGACTTCATAGCTTCTATCTTATCATGAGATGTCGTCTTAATTTTTCCATCAATAATTAACTTTCTATGTTCAGACTCCCTATTACTTCTTACATCTAAGTTTCTAATTTTCTCAGAAATTTTTTCATGATCAGACTGAAGGTGCTGTATTTCATTTTCTAATTTATATTTATAAGATGTCTTTTGCTCAATGGATGAATCAATATCATCAACTCTTTTATTTAAATTTTCTTTTGTAAATAAAACATCTTCTAAGTCTTCTTTTAATGCACTTAGCTTTTTGCCATAAAAATCAAGATCCTGTGCAATCATGCCAATTTCAACATCTTTTAATTTCTCCTTTGTCTCAAGATAAATAGATGCCTTATTAGCCTGTCGTTTTAATGGTCCAACTTGTTTTTCTAATTCTTTTGTGACTGTTCTCACTTTATCTAATGCTTCATTAGTCGAGTCAAGTTTTCTAAGTGCTTCTTTTTTTCTTGCTTTATATTTAGATATTCCTGCGGCTTCCTCAAATACAAATCTTCTATCTTCTGGTGTTGCTTCTGCAATATCAGAAATTGTACCTTGTCCAATGATGGCCAAAGATGATTTTCCAATACCTGATTCCATAGCTATTTCTTTAATATCTTTAAGTCTAGCCAATTCTCCATTTATAAAATATTCATTAGATGAAGTTCCACGGGTTAGTTTTCTGGTAATAGTAACTTTCTTATGAGGTATTTGAGATATACCATTAGTATTATCGAATGTAAGAGAAACTTCAGCCGTTTTAGAGGGAGCTAATGTTTTTGACCCTGCAAAAATAATGTCTTCAGCATTATCGCCACGCAATGATTTTATAGATTGCTCTCCCAAAACTCATTTAATTGCGTCATTGATATTAGATTTACCAGACCCATTTGGTCCAACAATTGCAATAACATCACCATCAAAGTCAAGAGTTATCCTTTCTGCAAATGATTTAAAACCCTTGGTATCAATTTTAATTAGTTTCATTCTTACCCACCTTCTTCAAAGCATCATTGGCAGCATCTACTTCTGCCGCTTTTTTTGTGGAACCATTCCCTGTTCCTAATTTCTGGTTGTTTCAAAAAATAGTTGCTACAAAGTCGTTACCATGTTTTTCCGTTTTATAAACAATTGTTCCCCTACTTTCTCCCCGTAAGAATTCTTGTAAAATAGTTTTTGGGTTTTTTAACTCTTTAACTGAAGACTCGGAAATATGTTTGAAAACATTTCTAGCCAAAAAAATCTTCACCTCTTGAATACCAAGATCTAAATATAATGCAGCAATAAATGCTTCAAAAACATCTTCCAAAACTTTATGGTTTTGATTCATTTTTTCTTTTGTATTTCCTGTTCTTATTAATCTATCAAAACCCTCTGTAAGAGAAAACTCGGTTAAAGTAGAACCTTTAATGGTATTAGTTTTTAATAATGACATATGCCCCTCGTTTGAAAAATAATGTTTATAAATATATTCAGTCACCAACATAGAAAGAATGGAATCACCCAAAAACTCTAATACCTCGTAACTTGGTGAGTTTTTATTTTCATTAGAAAAAGTTGAATGTGTAAATGCCCTAAAATATAAATCTTTATTTTTTGGTTTAACACTTAGACTTTCAAGCTTTGCTAATACATTATCCATTGAGTGCCTCTTTAAATTTTTTCATAATCTTTGCATCAAGTGCATTTGCTATTTGTTTAAATGCACCCATATATGATTGTTTATCAGCTCCACCATGACTTTTTATTGCCAAACCATTAAGTCCAACAACAAAGGCAGATCCAACATTTCTATAGTCAAGAGTCTCCTTAGTTTGTTTAAATGCCCCTTTTGCTAATAATGCACCAATTTTATATTTTGTTTTAGAAGTTAATTGTGCTTTTAAAAGTTTTAAGATAGCTAATACTGATCCTTCCATAGTTTTAAGGATCATGTTTCCAGCATACCCATCTACAACTGCAACTGATATATCACCCAATAATAAATTACGAGATTCAATAAAACCAACATAATTAATTTTTTTATCTCTAATTAATTTATCGGCCTCAGTATGCATATTTGTACCTTTAGTTGATTCGGTTCCAACATTTAATAATCCTACTTTTGGATTTTTTGTCTTTAAAACTTTATTGGCAAAAATCGAACCAATTATTGCTCATTGTAATAACATTTCTGGGGTAGATTCTATATTTGCCCCCGCATCTAACATTACAAATTTTTTATTTCCAACAATTGTGGGAATTACAGGCATGAAAGCGGGACGTTTTATCCCGTTTAATCTTTTTAGGGTTAATGTCAAAATAGAAAGATAAATCCCTGAATCACCAGATGAGATAACAGCATCTGCCTTCTTGTCTTTAACAAGATTAACTGCAATTGCCATTGATGTTGTTCCTTTTCTTGCTGCTAGAGCACCAGCATTTTTGTTTACAATTTCTGGTGCATCAATAATTCTTATTCTTTCTGTTTCCTTGGTTATTTTAGAAATTTCATTTTTATCACCAACAAGAATAAAAGTATAATCGAGGTTCTTGGAAATAAAAGCGATAGCAGCTTCAACCCCCGCTTTTACACCTTTGTCGTTTCCCATCAAATCAAATGCTATTGTTTTCATATAACTCCTATTCAAATGCCATTAAGAATGTATAAACAGGTTGTTTACCATCTTTTATTTCCACTTCCACATCATAATGTGTTTCAATGAAGTTTCTAACTTCATTTGCATCAACATCAGTTGCATCTTCTCCATAAAATATTGTTACAACTTCTGTTTCTTCATTAATAATTTGTTTACATATATTAATTGCTGCTTGTGTTTTGGAAGAAGTTGATCCAATAATCTTTCTATCAGCTATAGATAGGAATTCCCCTTCTTTGATGCCTACACCTTCTATTTTTGTCGTCCTTGATGCAATAGTTACTTGCCCAGTTTGAACACCATGGATTGCCTCATCCATTGCTTCTTGGTTGTCATTCAATGAAGCATCTTTATCGAAGTTCATCATAGCTACAAGCCCTTCCATCTGCGTTTTAGAAGGAATTACCACTATTTCTTTATCACTTGTTGAAGCAACTTGTTGAGCAACCATTATAATATTGGAATTGTTCGGAAGCAAAATAACTTTATTTGTGTTTAGTGTTTTTATGGCTTCTAAAAAATCGGATGCTGAAGGATTTTGTGTTTGTCCGGCCTCAATAATAAAATCCGCACCAAGCTCTTTCATATCATCAACAATACCAGCGCCAGTATTACATGATACTACACCAACATTTATTTTCTTTTCATTATTTTTTTCTATTTCATGAGTCTTGCCAAGGTTAGTGGACTGATTCGCTTGGAGGGTCATGTTTTCAGATTTGATTTTCATAAACTCACCGTATTTTTGAGCTAAATTAAGAGCCACACCTGGAGTTAAGGTGTGCAAGTGGACTTTTAAAATATCCTCATCTTGCACCATTACAATTGAATTACCTATTTTTTCAAGTTTTTGAATTAAAATATCTTTTTTGAATTTTGTGTGGTGTTTAAGTTCAACAATAAACTCGGTACAATACCCATACTCGCCATCAAAACTCTCTCCTCCCCCAATTACAAAATCAGTAGGAGAAGATGAATATCCTTGTTTTCTCTCAACAAATTTCCCATTAAATGCATGAAGCATCCCCTCTAAAATAACAAACAACCCTTCTCCGCCAGAGTCATTGACACCAACTTCTTTTAATACTGGTAAATATTTTGGTGTAGATTCAACAGAAGCCTTTGCATATTTAACTGCTTCCTCAAATACTTTTTCAATTGGATCACTTGGAGTAATAGTTTTAGATAAGTTCTCATATATTTCTCTTACAACAGTTAAAATAGTACCTTCAATTGGTTTCATAACTGATTCATATGCGAATTCTCTTGCCTTGTTAAAGGCTTCTACAATATCAAATGAGGTTGCTGTTTCCTTGCCTTTTATGCCTTCTGAAAAACCTTTAAATATTTGTGACAAAATAACGCCGGAATTACCACGTGCCCCCAACAACATTCCTTTGGCAAAACTGGCAGCAGCTTCATCGATACGTGTAAAGGTTTTTTTCCTTAAATTTTCAGCAGCAGATAAAGTGGTTGCAGACATATTGCTTCCTGTGTCTCCATCTGGAACAGGAAAAACATTCATCGCATTTATTCTATCTTCATTATTTGAAATTGCATTAGCACCAGACTTTAGTGCTTCAATGAATTTACTAGTATTTAATGTTTTCACTATTTAATTCCTCTCACATAAATGTTTAATTTACCAATTTTTTTATTTTGTTCAACAAGGAGATTACGCATTGATTCAAAAAGTTGGTCAGCAATAACTTTCATTGGAACTTCATCATATACAATAAGGGCAATAGAAGCGCTAACTTTATTTGATTTTTCTTCAATGGAAATACCTTCATTGTATTTATCTTCTGGTAATGCTTTATTTGATTTTGCTATATCCATAGAAGCAACTCCCACCACCCCTGGAGTTGTAGTTATTAGTTTTATTAATTCTTTAAATAATTTTTGTTGCATTTGTTACCCCTTAATAACTAAATAAATTATACTATAATAGTAAAAAATAGGTATTTGTTGAATAATCACTAAATCGCATGTAGTTTTTTGTTATAATAAATATACTTTTGAAAAATATCAAGGAGAAATTATGGCAAGAAAAGATGATATCACAGGAAAAAAATCGCTTAAGGGAAACAAAAGATCACATGCTATGAATGCAACTAATAGACAGTTTAAATTAAATTTACAAAAAGTTTCTATCAAAGATGGTGGTAAAGTTAGAAAAGTTAAGGTAACTGCAAAAACAGCAAGAACTTTGAAAAAGCAAGGAAAAATAGCATAGTCACATTTGTGACTATTTTTTTAAAAATAAAAGGGTTACTTACCCTTTAGTGATGCGATGATTCCTTTTTTATTTAAGTTTTTTTGAAGAAATGATCCGACAACTAAATTAGACACTCCGGCTTTTATAGATTTTTTTGCAGTATCTAAATTGATACCGCCATCAATTTGGATAAATGCCTTAGAATTAATCTTGTTTAATCTTGTTTTAAGATCTTTGACTTTTTCTATACTCTCTTCTATAAATGTTTGTCCACCTTTACCTGGTTCAACTGACATAACAAGAACGTGAGATGCGTCATGAAGAAACTCAACAATTTCTTGAACTTTTGTCTTTGGTTTAATAGCAATTCCAATTTTCTTTGTATATCCATATTTTTTAAATATCTTTTTCATTCTATCAATGCTCTCTGCTTCATAATGAAATGTTATAAAATTAACTTTACTTTCAAATTTCTTTATTCAATGTAATGGATCCAACACCATCAAGTGAATATCCTTGATATGTTTGTCTGTGTGATTAAGTATGTATTCTAATTCATCTTCTGAAATACTTTTAGCAGGCACAAAATGTCCATCCATGATATCATAGTGAATGTGAGTGATTCCCATTTTTAATGCTTTGTTTATAAATTTAGCTTTATCCTCCAAGCCCAATATAGATGGAGAAATTATAACTTTACTCATTTTGGGCCTCCTTTAACATTCTTAAATAATTTTGGTACCTGTCGTCTGAAATATTGCCATTTGCAACAGCAACTTTTATCCCACATTTTTTTTCTTTATGGTGTAAACAATCCTTAAATTGACAACCAGATTTAAATTTTCTAAATATTTCAAATGATGTTGCGAGTTCAATTGGTTTCAATCCAATCTCAAAAGATGAAAAACCAGGTGTATCAATTAATTGACCCCCATATCAAGGAATAATTTCTACAACTCTTGTAGTATGTTTCCCTCGACCAAGAGATTTAGAAATTTCTTGAGTCTCTAAAATTACTTTTGATAAATTTGAAATCGTAGATGACTTTCCAGCGCCTGTTTGTCCGGTGAAAACAGTCAACTTATCTTTGAATATATGATTCATTTTTTCTACATCTTTTGGATTATGATTATTAACAACATATACTTCATATCCCATATCAATATATTCCTGAGAAACCACATCTTGAATAAGGTCTTTTTTTGTAAATACAAGAACTGGATGGATATATTTGAATTCTATTAATGCAAGCATTTTATTTAATAAAAATGGTGAATAGTTCGGTTCTTTCAAGGAAGTAACAACAACTACTTGATCGACATTTGATACCCGCGGTCTTATAAAAACATTTTTTCTTTCATGTATTGAAGTAATAAACTTATTTGGTGTAAATTCAACAATATCACCAACAACTGGTGAATTGTTTTTTGCGCGTAAATTACCAGATCCACGTACTCTAAAAATTTCTCCATAGGAGTTGATATCATAAAAACCAGAAATGACCTTCACTATTTGTCCTACCATATTAAATTAACACCACAACTAAAATTACCAAAAGAGCAAGAAGGATAACACCAACAATAATTACAGTTGCAATTAAAAAGGCACGAGAATTTATTATAAAAAATATTGATTGTTTTTCTTTTCCATCAAGATTAATCAATGTTTCTCTTTGGCGTTCCAAAGATAAACAATCGTTTAAATCTCGATATATTTCTGACATAGAACTATATCTTTGTTTTCTTTTTTTAGCGGTTGCTTTAACAATTATATTTTCTAATGATACAGGTACATTAGGAAAAGCTGTGGAGATTCTCGGTAGTTTTTGGTTTTGTTGTTTTTTTAATGTATCCAGTGCATCTTTCCCCGTGAAAGGGACATTACCTGTTAACATTTCATATAGCAGAATACCAAATGCATAAATATCAGAATGAATAGATGGCTCTTCTTGATTGACTAATTCTGGTGATACATATTGTGGTGATCCAATTAACATATCTGTTTTTGTCAGTCTTACAGATTCAGAATCGATGGCAATACCAAAATCAATTATTTTGATTTTCCCAGAAGTTGTAACCATTATATTTTGTGATTTGATATCTCGATGAATAATCCCGGCTTTGTGAATTTCATCAAAACCATAAACTAATTGTTTGCCAAAGGTAACGGTTTCATCTGATGTTAATCTCGATCTGTTAGAAATATAGTTTTTAAGTATATGCCCATCTACATATTCCATAATGATATATGCATGATTTTTGGTAATCTCAGATCCATAATATTTAACCACATATTCACAATCAAGTTTTTTTAACAATCTCATTTCATGTTCAAATCTTTTTCTTTTTGCTGCATCAGCTTGATCTATGTGTTTTAATACCTTAATTGCATATTCTTTGCCATCTGTTTTTGATTTTACAAGAAAAATATCAGCCATACCACCCTGGCCTATTTTACGAATAAAAATATAATTACTTTTTAGTGCTTCAATCATTATTCATCTCCCAAATCAACAATTATATTAGTTAGGTTATCGGAAGACTTTCCCTTAATACTGGCTGTTATTAAATTAATAGATTTATCTTCAATAGTGCTATCCATATTTTCTATAATTGCAGAAAATGTTGGCTTTGTAATGTAATCGTGAATTCCATCACATGTTAAAATTAAATATTTTATTGAATCATTTCTTTTTACTATAAAAGGATCAATTGTTGTTTTTTTGGTTGGGCCTAATGCAGATGTTAGAGCCATTGCACCAACTACTTTAGCAGCATCTTCTGGCGAATAATTATATTTATCAATATAATGGTTTCTTAAATTATGATCTCTAGTAATTTGATGTAACAATCCATTAAAGAGATATATTCTAGAATCACCTATATTATAAACATAAATTGTTTTTGGATAAATTATTGCAAGGGTCAAAGTTGTTCCCATATCTAGTAAAGCATAATCATCACCGGCTATTTTTTTCATTGCTTTTTTTGATTTTTCAATTGTCTCTTTAAATCATCTATCGATGTGTTTTTTCTTAAATCCGCGTTGAAATTCAGTACCAAAAACATCAATAGTAGTAGAAGCGGCGAAAGACCCCCCATTATGTCCACCCATACCATCACATAATATAGCCATAGTTGCTTCTTCATTTTTTATAACTGCAGCACGGTCTTGATTTTCTTTTCTAACAACGCCCACATCAGTTTTTACAACAAACTCCATTATGATAGCTCCCTTTTAAGGATTGCACGTATTTCTTCTACAACACGATCAAGATCATCATTAATAACTTTGTAATCAAAAATGTCTTGATATGAAAGTTCTTCTTCCATTCTAGAAACTCTTTCCTGAATTTGTGATTCAGTCTCATATCCTCTTTCTCTAATGCGTTTTTTTAAATCTTCTTTTGAAGGTGGAGCAATAAATATAGAAACATATGTATCTGCATCAAATTTATCAATAAAGGCTTTTGCGCCATTTGTCTCAATTTCAACTAAGGGGTTATGCCCAACTTCCAAAATCCTTGCCAGTTCACTTTTTAATGTCCCATATTTATTAGAAAAATGTGTTGAATATTCAACAAATGCATCCTTAAATATTTTCTGATCAAATTCTTCATTTGTTAAAAATCAATAATGAGTTCCATCAACTTCATTCGGTCTTGGTTTTCTAGTTGTTGCAGAAACAACAAGATGAAGTTTTAAATCTTCATCTTTAAACAGTTTTTTTTCGATGGTAGCCTTCCCAACTCCAGAAGGGCCTGTAAAAATAATTATTTTATTTTTCATAGATAAATTATATATTATTTGTCAACATTAACATTGTAGATATGCCATATTTTCTTTCTTTTTGAATTATTAGCCCATCCGGGATTTCTATCTTAGATAAATTGTCTGTTTCCAAAATAAGGTAACCTGTTGTTGCAAGTAATTTAGCTTTAACTATTGTAGTTAAAACCTCGGAATATAATTCGTATTTCTTAAAAGGTGGGTCAATAAAAATAAAATCAAATTTTAATCCCACTGCGCCATTAATATAAGAGATCGCGTCTTGCTTAATGATGTCAATATTATTAATACCAATTTTATCAACATTTTTTCTTAATATATCAATTGCTTCTTGAGATTTTTCTATTTCAACAGATTTCATTGCGCCTCTAGAAATTGCTTCAATACCTAAGGATCCTGAACCAGCGAATAAATCTAAACAAACAGACCCCTCGATGTCGAATTGGATAATATTAAAGATTGCCTCTTTCACCTTGCTCATCGTTGGTCTAGTTATATTCTTAGAGGGTTGATCTAACTTTCTTCCCCTAAATTTCCCTCCTATAACTCTAATTGTCAATTCCTTGACATTATTTTTTGGCATTTAATAATCCTTTCTAAAAAAATAAATATAAAATATTCATCTAATCAAATTATAGATAAAACAATATAATATTTTTATGAAATTAAAAATACTCAGTGATGGAGATGTTAAACTCAAAACAAAATCTGAAGAGGTTCAATTACCTTTAACCAAAGAAAACATTAAGTTTGCAAAAAGTTTGCTTGATTATCTTGAGTATTCATCTGATCCACAACATAAAGTTCGTCCTGGAATCGGAATAGCTGCTGTTCAAGTGGGTGTTCTTAAGAGAATTTTTGCGGTGAGAATACCTTTAGATATAAATGATTTTTTTAAAGAAATTTTGGTTAACCCAAAAATAATTTATAAAAATGGTAGAGCCGCATTGGAAGGTGGAGAGGGTTGCTTATCTGTGCACCAAGATATCACAGGACTTGTTCATCGAAGTTATGAAATAAAGATTAAGGGTTTTTCTGTGTTAAAGAATCAAGACGTTGAGTATCACTTAAAAGGCTACCTTGCAATTGTTTTTCAACATGAATATGATCACCTAGAAGGGAAACTTTATTATTCAAGAATTAATATGTTGTACCCAAATAAAGCAAAAACAAATGAAATATTAATATAAACAAAATGCTTTATTTTTAAGATATAATAATGATAAGTTAAAACTTACATTTTATTTTTAATTAGGAGAAAATATGAAACCAACAAGATTTTTCACGCTTGGTGGATTGCAAGAAATTGGGAAAACTACGATGATAGTAGAACATGATCAGGAAATTGTAATCATTGATGCGGGAATAAAATTTACAAACTCAATGGAAACAGGAGTAGACGGAATTATTCCGGACTATTCATACTTGAAAAAAAATCAGGACAAAATAAAAGGTTTATTTATAACTCATGGACACGAAGATCACATTGGTGGTATTCCATATTTAGTTTCGCAAGTTAAAATCCCCAAAATATATGCTCCTAAGTTTGCTATTGAAATTATTCGGGCAAAACTCAAAGATAAAAAAGTAAAAGTACCAGTTGAATTTGAAGAAATTACCTCTGATCTTGTTGTTGATTTTGAGAAACTACATGTTGACTTTTGAACCTCTCAACACTCTATTCCAGATTCATTTGGAATAAGAGTTAGAACACCAAATGGAAGTATCTTTGATACTGGTGATTTTCGATTTGACTATACACCGATTGGTAATTTAACGGACTTTACCAAACTAGAAAAATGAGGTAATGAAGGTATTGATATATTTATTTCAGATTCAACAAATTCACTTTCTCCAGATCACTCGCCAACAGAACAATCAATATTAGTGGACATTGAAAAATTTATTAAAGAAACAAAAGGTAAGGTATTTTTTACAACCTTTGCATCTAACATGAATCGCGTAAAAGCCGTTATAGATTTAGCAGTTAAAAACAAAAAACGTGTAACGCCTTTTGGTAGATCAATGATAAAACTAATTGATATTGCAAGAAAGATTAATTTTATTGATGTCCCAGATTCAACTTTTGTAGATAAAAGACAACTTAGTACACTAGATGATGAAGAAATACTAATTTTATCTACTGGTTCACAGGGAGAAGAATTAGCTGCACTTAATCAAATAGCGAACGGAAGACAAAATTGAGTTTCTATGAAATTAGGTGACACGGTAATATTCTCTTCATCTCCCATTCCTGGAAATGCAATGAGAATTGAGACATTAATTAATCAATTATATAAGGTTAATGCTTCAGTAAAAGAAAATAAGATAGATGGAATATTACATACATCAGGACACGCTTATAAAAGTGAACACCAAAAAATATTTCAAATAGTAAAACCAAAATACTTTATTCCATATCACGGACAATATAGACAACAAGCTGTTCATGGCATAACAGCGATTGAGGAAGGTGTTAAACCAGAGAACGTCTTTAACCTTAATAATGGTCATGTTGTTGAGTTATTAAATGGCAAAGCCAATGTGACTGGTGAATACATCGATCCAGGTCCAATATATATCGATTCAGGAGTTGCCACTAAAATGACATCAGCCGTTATTAATACACGTGAACAACTTGGAGCAAATGGATTTATTAATATTGTAGTGACAATTAATAAAGATAAAAATGAAATTGTAGGTAGAACCAAAATTATTTCTAGAGGTGCACTTTATGTAAAAGAGAATGGTGACATTATGGCAGAAATACAAAAAATGTCACACGGAGCAATTCTATACACAATTAAAAATAATAAGAGTTGAACAAAAGAAGACATTAAAAACATAGTTGGAAAAAGAGTGGGTCCTTACTTTAATAAAATCAAAAGAAGAAACCCATTAATATTAACAACAATTCTTGACTTTGACAAACAAACACAATTAACAAGTTTAAAAAAGAAAGAAAAAGAAAAATAAAGAACAATTGTTCTTTTTTTAAAAAAAGAAAGCACCCTTTAGGTGCCTAAAATAAGGAGATAATCCACTGATTAACCACATTAATTTATTATTCAACGCTATGAGGACATTTGTCCTCATATTTATTATAGTTGTATTTTTAAAAAATGATTTGTATTAGGGAATATTCCCTGCTAATGTTTTGTTAATCGAAATTGTGATTTATCCATATTGATTTTATAAATTAATGAAGTGCTTGAACGTTCTAATAAATTGAAATACAAAAGAAGATTCATTATCATATCAAGTGAATATTTTAAATATTTTTTTACCATCAACAACTAATTCTTTTGTCATTTGCGCATCAAAGATTGTTCCATGTGATTCACTAATGATATCCGAAGATACAATTGGGTCTTCTGTATAACCTACAGTTTCGGATGCAGAATTTTTAACGGCATCATTAACTTTTTCTACGGTCACATTTTTATCTTTGAATTCTACAACAAAGTCAACTAATGATCCAGTAATTGCAGGCACTCTTATAGCAACACCATCTAACTTACCACTTAATTCTGGAAGAACTTTTCCAACAGCCGCTGCTGCCCCTGTAGTAGTTGGCACAATGTTAGCTGCTCCAGCACGTGCTCTTCTTAAGTCTCTATGAGGCTTATCTTGAAGCCCTTGATCAGCTGTATATGCATGTACTGTTGTTATTAATCCTTTTTCAATCCCAAATTTTTCATCGAAAATCTTAGCAATCGGTGCTAAAGCGTTGGTTGTACATGAAGCCGCTGAAATAATTGCATCATCAGCTGTTAAAATATTTTGATTAACCCCATACACAACTGTTTTAACATCTTTAGTTTTAGAAGGCGCTGAAATAATAACTTTTTTTGCACCAGCAACAATATGATTGTTTGCTGCTTCTCTTGTGAGGAACAGCCCTGTTGATTCAACAACAACATCAATATCATTTGCTTTTCAAGGAAGATTTTTTGGATCTCTCTCAGCAATAACTTTAATTGATTGTTCATTAACAATAAGATTGTTTCCTTGAACTTCAACAGTTCCATTAAATTTACCATGAGCTGTGTCATATTTTAGTAAGTGTGCTAGCGTTTTAGGATCTGCCAAATCATTGATTGCAATGATCTTAATATCTTTATCAGTAATAAGTTGTCTAAAAACCAGTCTACCGATTCTTCCGAATCCATTAATTGCAACTTTTTTCATTAAATTTCTCCTTTATATTTATAATTTTAAATCAATTTTTGATTGTGCGCAGTCATTTACTGCTTATTTATTATACTACTAATATCTTTTGTTAGTACCTGATATTTCCACCTCGGTAGCCAATGATCTAATTCTAGAGATAAGTCTATCTGCTTTATCTGTCTCTTTATGACGAGAATTTGTGCTAACAGACTCCTTCCTTTTTAGCTTCTCAATTGATAGATTAGAAGAGAAAAATGTGACTAATTCTCTTTGCATTCTGTAATTTAATATAGGAAATAAAATGTCATCCCTAAATCATGATGAGATACTTTCTGCTCCAATATCATCTAGAAATAAATAATCTGCTTCTTTAAATAATTCGATTATTTTTTCTGATGAAAATCTGCCATTATATGTTGGGGAAAATGTTTTTTTGATTTGTTGTGAAAGAGCTGGAGTAGTAGAAAATGCCACTGTTTTACCATTGGAAGCAAATTTTTTAGCAAGTCTTTTTAATAAAAATGTTTTCCCAACACCATACTTCCCATATAAGTAGAGACCTTTTTTTGTCTTATCAATATTTTCTAAAAAATATTTTGCTTTTATCATAAAGGAAGCTCTTCCATTTTCCTTAATAAGGTCACTATTATCATATGTGAATGGCTCTAACTTATTTGTAATAATATTATCCAGATAAGCTTCTTTTAGTAAACTGGTTGACTTTTTCTCTATTCTAACAACATCTCCTTGACTGTTTACCTTAAATGAAGTTAAGTATTTGGTATTTTCGTCATCTGTTTCTTCATTCATGTCAATTAGAATTGGCAAGGCATCTATTAATTGCTCATTAGTTAATTGCAATTGAGTAACACGATCACTAATTCTTGGGTTCTTTAGCAATTCTTTGATTTTGTTATTGTTCATTGCTAGTTATCTCCTAATAGATCAAAGAAAGACTCTCAATCTTCATTTCTGACAACGTTATTTTTTTGAGAATTATTTTTAATGGGTGTTTTTAATCTACTATGCTTTGCATTAGTAAGTTCCACAGCTATTTTTGTGTGATTAGTAATATCTTTGCTGTATAAATCTTGTGCGATTGATAATACATGACTAGAAACAATAACTTTATTATTAATAGTATATGAATAAGATAATATTTCATTTATTGACATAGAACATAAGCCAAGATTTTTGATTTTAGTAATGGTGTTAGATTGTAATGGAGATGGTCTTCTTGATGTTAAATAATATATAAATTGTTCTGATGTTAATCCTTTTTTTGCACTTTCAATATTTTTAATAGTAGGTAATTCAATTACTTGCGTATTGCGAATTTTTTCTGATTTATTAATTGTAAACAAAGCTTGATATTTAGTAGTAATTTCAGCAAATTCATCTTTTGCATATTCTTTTCCCTTTATTGCGAAATACACTCTTTCAAACATTATCTCGCCTTGCTTATTAATAAAATCTTTATAAAGTAATGAATTGTTTTTAAATTCTAGAGGAGACAATGGTTTGTTTATTTTAATAATAAAGTGTTCGTCATCTGATTTTACAAATACTCTTATAAGACCAATGGCTTCAAGACGCTTTCTTATTAAAATTAATTCACTCTCAGGAATAGCCAACATTTTGGCTATATTATTAAATTCAAAATATGAATTATGGTTTTGGTGGATTTCATAATGATCATATAATAATTGATATAACATTGTAGCTTTTGTGCCGATTATTGGCAAATATAAATTACGTAAGTACATAAAATCATTATTATTCAGTTGATTTTTCAATTCAATAATGAATTTATTTCTTTTCATTTACCACTCTCATTCTTGCAAAATTTAGTTATAAAATTTAACCATAAAATCGCCTTGTAATAAAACTATATATTATTAAAAAAATAAATTAAAATAATTGTTAAAAAAGACATAAAAATAAGACAAAATTAACAACCTTTCCCACATTGCATAATCGTGTTTTTATTGTTTAAATATGGTCCTTATATGAATGTATAAAGTTTTCCACATCGCAAAAATAAAAAAGGGAAGATTCCCACTTTTATAACACAAGATTATTGAATAAATCGTTAACTTTTTTTTCTTGCTTATTTTGTATATCTGTGTAGTATTTTACTAATGAATTAATCTCTAAATCCCTAAAGAAATCAAGCTGTTCATTTGTGACAATTTTTGAGTATTTTAAGCTATCTAATGAAAATGGCAATACCACATCTTTTTGGATTGTTGCAATTTCTTTGCATAAAAATGCAGTTTCCTTTGAATTTTGGAGTTTTTCTTGTTGTTTTCCGATTATCTTCTCGATATTGATATATATGTTTTCTAAGTTATCATATTCGTTAATAAGTTTAAGTGCACCCTTTTCACCAATACCAATAACTCCTTTTAAATTGTCAGAAGAATCCCCTACTATTGCCTTCATATCAATAACCTGATCAGGCCTGTATCCATATTTTTCAACAAAATTTTCATTAGTAACCAAAACATCATCTTTATTACCATTTTGCGGAATAATCATTGAGACGTTGGAAGATATTAATTGTAAAAGATCTTTATCTGATGATAATAACAGTATATTATTGTCATTTTGATACTTGAGAGCAGCAGATCCCACAATGTCATCTGCCTCAATACCTACTAATTCAAAATATGACATACCCATTTTCACTACCATTTGCTTTACAAGCGGCATTTGAGTAATCAATTCTATTGGTGTTTTTGCTCTTCCCGCTTTATAATCGGGCATTTTATCATGTCTATTTGTTTTCTTACCCGCATCAAAAGCAACCAAAATGTGGGTTGGTTCATATTTGTTTATTATTTTGTCCAACATTCTTGCAAGCGTTAATACTGCATTAACTGGTGTTCCTTGTGAATTTGTTAAAATTCCCCTTGGGCCATAAGCACTACCAAAGTATGCCCTGTAAGTAAGTGAATTTCCATCTATTAATAAAATTTTATTCATTTAATTCCTTCCATGGGGCCTTGATAGTATACATATCTCTTCCTTGATTATATTTTATATCAACCTGTACCAGCGTACTTTTTTTTGTATTTTTTATAAATTCAAATGTACTAGAAAAAGCAAACGCTTCTATTTTACTAGTGGAATCTGATAATGCAATTATTCCCATTGCATTCCCGTTTTTATCTGTTACTTTTTTGATTCTATCAACGCTGCAAACAACAGGTGCATTGATAATTGATTTTAAATCTTTCAGCTTTGTTTTTAGCTCATACTTCTTAGATAATGAAGCTTCTATAGTGAATCCATAAATCGATTCTTCAGCTAACATTTCCTGCCTTAAATTTTGTTTGACTTCAATTAGTTTGGGTTTTGCAATTAAATCTAAATCTAGATATTTTTTATCGCCATCTTTAGAGATAATCATATCAGCATATCTTGAAGCTGTAGGCAAAGAATCTAAGAGTGTTTGCATATTGGCAAATTTCCTTAAGGCATTGGCCTTAATTAGTGAAATGACTATAGCATTACCAAGACCATGTAACTTTAATCTAGCAACTAAGTCAAAAAAATCTTTATATTTACCTTTTTCTCTTTCAGCTAATATTTTTTGATTAGCAACAGATCCAAGACCCTTAATAATACCTAAAGGTAAAACAATTTCGTCACCTTTATTCTCAACATCCTCATAAGAATTATTAATATCGGGAGCTATTATATTAATGTCATTTCTTCTTGCTTCAAATATATAAGTTTTCATTGATGGTAAAGAACCCGCAGAAGATTTCATTAAAGCCGTATAAAATTCTAAGGGGAATCTCGCCTTTAAAAACGCCATTCTGTATGAAAGAGTTGCATAAGCAACAGCATGAGATTTATTAAATCCATAATTAGCAAACGATTCGATTTGCTTGTAAACTTTTATTGCTTGTTCCTGACTGGCACCTTTTTTAAACGCACCGTCAATAAATTTTTGTTTTAACGAATTAATAAGATTTATCTTTTTCTTACCAATGGCCCTTCTTAAAATATCTGCTTCTCCAAAAGACATACTAGCAAAACTTTGAGCAATTTGCATAATTTGTTCTTGATAAACAATGATTCCATATGTGGGTTTAACAACTTCATCAAATTCTATAGATATTGATGGCAGTTTTTCATCTCCTTTTTTTCTTGCTGCATATATGGGTATAAAATCCATAGGACCTGGCCTAAAAAGTGAAATAATAGCAACAAGATCATCAAAGCTTGAAACACCAACTTGATTCAGTGTTTTTTTCATTCCATAAGATTCAAGTTGAAATATACCATTAGTATCACCTTGAGAAAGTAATGAATTTGTCTTTGTGTCGTCGAGTGAAATTAATTTTAAATCGACATTTTTCTTATATTTCTTAAATACTTCTTGTTGAATGTTTTGGATTATGGTTAAATTTCTTAATCCTAAAATATCAATTTTTAATAATCCATTAGATTCTAAATAATCCATAGAATATTGAACTTGATTAAAACCGTCAGAAGACACTATGGTAGGTACTTTTTGCTCCAAATTATGATCAGATATAACAACACCAGCTGCATGAGTCCCAATTTGCCGCGGTAATCCTTCAATACTTTTAGCCAAATTAAATATCATAGTATATTTTTCACTTTTAGTAACTGCTGCTCTAAATCTGGTTGATTGTTCAAAGGCCTCATCCAAACTTAGATTTAGTGGAATAAGCTTGGTCAATTCAGTAGTTTCCGCACTTGAAAGATTTTTTAATCTTGCTACATCTCTAATAGAGGATTTAGCTGCTAGTTTTTGAAATGTTGAAATTAACCCGACATTCCTTTCCCCATATTTTTCAAATAAATAAGATATCACTTCTTCTCTTCTTGTATCTTGAATATCAATATCTATGTCTGGTAATGTAACTCTCTTTGGATTTAAGAATCTTTCAAATAGCAACCCATACTTAATGGGGTCTATTTCAGTAATCCCTAATATAAATGATACCAATGATCCGGCCGATGATCCTCTGCCCGGTCCTACAGCAATCTTTTGATTTCTTGCTCAATAAATCAAGTCTTGAATAATTAAAAAATAATCTTCATATTTAAGTTCTTCTATAATCTGAATTTCATATTTGATTCTTTCTATATATTCCTTCTTGTCTTGAATTTGTGCAAGTTTTTTCTTAGCCATTTTATTTATTAAATTTTTTAAATATTGATTAGATGATAGATTGGCATCAGGATTATATTTTGGTAGGGGATTAAAATCCTTTGGAAAATCAATATGGCAAATCTTGGCAATTTCAATAGCTTGTAATATAGTCGGTTCTTTCTCATCAGTTAAAAAATATCCTTGAATGGATCTTGTAGCAGAAACTTCTTTACCCAAACGTAATGAATCCAATATATCAAGGGTACTTTTGTCATCTTCTGTTAGAGATCTTGTTTCAAAAACATAAACGCCATTATTTGTTTTTTCATTTGTGCCCACATAATAATTCCGTCAAGGTAACTGGTTTTTTGTTTTAGAAAAATACCCATCTATAGGGTGGTCGATAATAATCAAGTTAGGACTATTGATATCATCAATGACAATATCTTTTCTTTGTTTTTTAGATGATAAAGACATTAGCTTTTGATAACCGGAGAAATTTTTTGCAAGTAAAATGAATCTATATTCTTCCACATCAAGATCTATCCCAACGATTGGTTTGATATTGTTTTTTCTACATTTCTCAATAAACTCAGCAACACCAAACATATTATTTCTGTCTGTAATTACTAATGCTTCTAATTTATTATCAATACCAAACTTGATCAAATCGTCTATTTTTATAGATGATTCTAAAAAGGAATATTCAGTCATTGTATGCAAAGAAATATATTTCATGTCTAAATTATAAATAAAAAAGACATAAATGTCTTTGATACTTAAAATTTGATAATTTCAAGATTTGCAATCGCTTCTTTTTCATACTTTCCAAGATCAAAAAGTTCTTTTTCTAATTTATCAGCCTTTTGTGTTTTGGGCTTTGTTACAGGTTTCTTGGGAGCAAAAAATTCACATGATTCAACGGCTTTCATTATAGAAATATTATATGTTTCGATTTTCTTGGCCTTTTGAATAATTTCAGATTTGTCATGAGTCAATAAGGGCCTATAAATAGGTAACGTGGTTTGTGAAGAAATCACAGTTATAGATTCAAGTGTTTGCGAAGCTACTTGACCAAGATTTTCTCCATTTGATAGTCCAAGATATCCACCTTGATGAGCAATAATGTCAGCAATTCGATAAAAGCTTCTACGCATTAAATTAATTTTGTAAGATTGTTCAGATGTTAATCCTATTAGATTCATTAAGTCAGTAAAATTTGACCTATATAATCTTGTATTACCCTGATATTTCATTAATACTTTAATTAAATCGTGAGTCTTTTTAATAGTTTTATCATCTGTGTGTGGTGGAGTAATAAAATTTAAAAAATCGACATGCACTCCTCTTTTCATCATTTCCATTGCTGCAACCGGAGAATCTATACCCCCAGAAATTAAGTGTAGAACCTTCCCATTAATTCCTGTTGGCAAACCACCAAGTCCAATAATTCTTTTGGTAAAAATCCTGACTTCTTTTTCGTAAATATCAATTTCTATTTTTACATCTGGGTTTTTCATATCAACAGTTAAATTATTTTGGTTGTTGGCAAAAATTAAGCCAGCGATATGTTTAGACAAATCTTCTGAAGTCATAGGAAATTGCTTATTTCTTCTCTTTGTAAATATTTTAATTGATAATTCTTTTAACTTGTTGGCTTCTGCAAGAACAACATCTTCTATATCCTGAACTTTATTGCCTGTTATTTTTATCACTGGAGAGTATGAATAAATACCAAACACGTACTGCAAATTTTTCATATTATTTTCAGAATAAGGAAGCAACATGTAGTCGAAGAAAACAGTTGGTTTAGATTTAGTTAAAGCAATAATGTTTTTTTCAAGTCTTTTAACAAATTGCATTTTGTTTTTACCTTTTAGTGAAAGTTCACCAAAACGAATTAATATTTCTGAATACATTTAAACTCCTTTGCTGATATTTTCAATAATACCATTTAAAGCACCAACATAATCTCCTTCAAGATAATTTTTTTCTGATATTTTTAATGCGAAATTTAATTTATCATTTGTTGCTCTTAATGGCGCTAATTCGTTTAGCATGTTTTGCACGTGCATTGCAATTTCATATTTGCCAGCAATCATTTTATAAAATGATGTAACAACTTCGGTAAATCTATTAATTTGCTGAATTATTTTATGATTTATTTTTGTCCGTATGTTTGATGAAATGAAAGATCTTAATTCATTAAGTTCGTTCAACCTTTTACTTTCTGTATCATCCAATTTAATACTTTTAATATTTAAATTTGCAATTAATTCATTAATACTTGCATCAGCGCGATGGAATTTGTTTCTAATAATTGATTGGTCAATGTTTACGGACCATAATTCACCAACAAAATCGTTGAGTAATTTAATTGCTCAATTGGTTTGTCCCAAGATAATTTCCATGCGACCATTTTTAACTGAATAAGGCGTAGTCCTATCGGTTTCAATGTCCCTAAAATTAATGGCATCTTGATCAAGTTCATTTATGCTACTTTTTAACATTTTAAATAATGAACTCAAATCTTCTGTATTATCAGTTGGAGTTTTTTGAATAAAGTCTTTATATTGACTCTTAATTTCTACGAAATATTTCAGAACTTTTTTTATTGCCAAAACACTCTTATTAAAATTAGCATAAAAATTTGTTCTTGAAATTCTTTCGAAATCCAGGAAATTATCAATTGATTTAAAGCCTTTTAATATTTTTATAATCATTTTTTTGGTGTTATCAATTTTAAGAGCTAAATAATTTTTTTTTGCTTTTTCAAATGAATTAACAATTTTTTTCATGGAACTTACATATTCAATGTGGTTTAATGGTGATTTAAAATCTCTTTTTAGCTTCCGATACTTAATATCTATATTTTTAGATAGTTGTGGTATGGTTGTATATAAATATGTTTCTATCGATGAGCCTTCTGATACGATTTTTACAAACCGAAGTATAAGGGTACTATATTTTTTGACAATGGTATTAGCTTTTGCAATATCAGATACTGAAATGGCTCTATTAAAATCTTTTTCTAAGGCAGACATGTTTGAAATCATTTTTTCGATCGGAACTTTTATTCTTGATATTTGTAGCATCTTTTTATTATATGAATCACTTACTTTTCTATACTGTTCTTGATAAAACAAAAATTCATTTCTAATAAATTCATCTTGTTGAATAATTTCAGATGAAAGATCCTTAAATTCGTCCGCTAAATTGTCAATCTTGTTTTTTGTGATGCCAATACCGCTCAACATATTTTTTATATTTTTTGGACTAAACTGATTAGACTCAATCTCATGCTTTATATTTCTTATAAGAATCTTTGCTGTATTAATCTCATCAATTAACTTATCATATACTTTCGAAACCTTCAAATTTAATTCTTCAAATCTTGGATTTGTTTTTGTAACTAAATCTACCCTATTGATTAATGCATTGAAATAAGCTTCTCGATTTAAATTTAATTTTTTAGAACTCTCATCAAGTTTCTTGGTATATTTACTTCTTTCTGATTTCTTATATATTAAAAAAAGACCGCCACAAATTATGATTGTCAACAATGATATTACTATGGATATAAATATTATTATATTTGAGTGCATTCTTATTTAATTATAAATAAATATATGTAAATGTGTTATACTACAAAAGCATAAATACAGCTGTTAGATATATTTTTAAACTTCTAATAAATGGTTAAGATTGTTAGTAGACTCGCTGGATGTTGAACACATTTGAAATTAGAATATATAAATAGAATTTAACCCTCACTTATGCATAGGAGGAAACATGGCAAGATATACAGGACCATCATTTAAGAAAGCAAGAAGATACGGATTTTCATTACTTGAAACAGGTAAAGAGTTTGCAAAAGGTAAACAAAGACAAACTCCACCAGGACAACACGGAGCAAGAAGAGTTAAATTATCAGACTATGGTTTACATTTACACGAAAAACAAAAAGTAAAATTTATGTATGGTGTTAATGAAAAGCAAATGAAAAAAGCCCATACTTTAGCTAATAAATCAAAAGAAGTTACAGGTACAGCATTACTACAAAACCTAGAATCTAGATTAGATAACGTTGTATATAGATCAGGATTTGCAGAAACAAGAAGACAAGCAAGACAATTAGTTTCACATAATCACTTTAGATTAAATGATAAAAAAGCTAATATTGCTTCAATGGTTGTACTTCCAGGTGATGAGATTGAATTAAAGGAAAAATCACAAGCTAATGTTCAAATTCAATCTGCAATGGAAACAAAAGTAGTTGCACCTTGAATTACAAGAAATGGCTTTAAAGCCAAATATGATAGATTACCAGAGAGAAAAGAATTAAATAAAGATATTAATGAAGCCTTGGTTGTTGAGTTCTATTCAAAATAATGGAAAATCCATTATTTTTTTTAAGTATTTTTGAATTGTAGGAAGTTGCTCAATTGTTTCAAGTCTTTTTTCAATTCTATCAAACCTATCTATAAATTTAGTTTCCATCGCTATAATTAATTCTCTTATTGATGGTTGTTTCGTGATTGGTTTTTTCACGGCTACCCCCCTTCTTTTAGGTCTAGTTCATCAAAAAGTTTCTCTGATACTATTACTGATTTAACATTAATAATATTTTGATCGCCTTTTAATTTTTGCCTCTACCTTTAATTATATATTCTTTTGGTACTTTTTGTTATTTATAGCATCCAAAAGCACATTAAAACTTAACTCATCATTTTTAAATGTTTTGCTTTTCTGCTGTTTTTCATTGCAATTATTTCTCAACAAAGTTATTAATAAAAACAAAAAGAATATGAGGTGGAAAACTATTTTTATAAAATACTGAATAAGTCTTAAAATATAATTAACATCAATTGGAGATTTATATGGATAAACTAAATAATACTTACCAAGAAATATGAGACAAGATAAAAGAACACAATCAAATTACCATCGCTACTCATTTATGACCTGATGGCGATACCATTGCCACAGCCCTTGCCCTAAAGGAGCTTATTTTAATTAATTTGCCAAACAAAGTGGTTAAAATATCGGGTGATAAATATCCTCGACCTTTATTGTGGATGGAAAAAAATGATGAAGTTTCAGATGAATACTTTAATAACTCATTAGTTATTGTGGTTGATACTTCAACTAAATCAAGAATTTTTGATCCTAGAGTAGTTACAAAAGAAGCAATAAAAATAGATCACCACCATCATGAAGGGGAGTGACTACTCCAAATAGGAGGAGATCACTGGCCAGCCACTGGGGAGCTATTAGCTAAAATGATCCAAGCACTTAAACTTAAAGTTAATGCCAAGATCGAAGAAGCTATTTTTGTAGCTATCTGAACAGATACTGAAGGGTTAACTCAAAGAAACATCACAAAGCAAACCCATGAGGTTTTAAATAATTTAAAAATTGACAAAAAAGCTATTTTACAAAAAATGGCTTTAACAAAAGATGAGCAAGCGATTATTGATTCATCAACAATAAAGGTAATAGGTAAGGTAACAAAAAGTATTGCCTCACAATCATTGCCAAATGATTTTTATCGCGCTTATGTTAATGGTGTTTATAATAAAAGTGAAACAGAAGTTGTAATTGTTATTACTAATCAAGGTGATTACCATCGAGTTTCACTTCGTTCAAAAGGTGATGTAGATGTTTCTTATTATGCAAGTAAATATGGCGGAGGAGGACACTTTGCCTCTGCTGGATTTACGATTAATAACAAAGACGATGTTGAACAAATCATTAATGATTTGATAAAGGAGATAAATGAATAAACAAATAACAGACATAATTGCTTTAATTAAAAAGCATGAAAAGATTGCTCTTTTCCATCATATGATGATAGATGGCGACTCTCTTTCTTCATCATATGGTTTGCTTAAAGCAATTAAAGGTAAGTTCCCAAATAAAGAGGTTGTCTTTGTGGCTGAAAAAGAAACTATCCAAAAAAGATTTCCTTATTTAGATATTGATTTTTCAGTCTTTAGAACAAACATCGATGATTCTTATTTAGGTATTGTTGGTGATGTTGCAAATATAGAAAGAATTGAACATAATGAAGAACTTAAAAAGCTAAAGACAAGAATTTGTTTTGATCATCACCGTAATGAAATTGATTTCAAAGCAGATGTTTTTTGACATGAGCCCCATTGACCAGCTAGTGCTCTACAAGCTGTTTTTATAGCTGAAGCACTAGGAGTTGCATTTGATGAAGAAATAGCTATAAACCTGCTTTATGGTGTGATTACAGATACTGGAAGGTTCCAATACTCAGCAGCTAATCCATTGCCACTTGAGGTCGCAGCAAGATTAATGAAATATATTGAAAATGAAACTATTAGCCATTTATATGAACAAATGGGTAAAAGAGATATGGATTCATTAAGACTTGATGCAGCATTCTATGAGAAACTAAAAATTGAAGGTGGTCTTGGATATGTCATTATGACTAAAAAAGATCAAGAGGCCTTAGGCATGGATGCCCAGAGAGTAGCAAGAGTAAATATTATTGCGAACATTGAAGGTGAAAAAGTCTGAATGCTCTTTACAGAATATCCAGACTTTATCAGAGTTGAATATAGATCTCACGGGATACCAGTTAATGAAATTGCTTCTCACTTTGGGGGTGGAGGCCATATTAAAGCGGCTGGCTGCAAACTAGAATCTTTAGATCAAATTGATGAAGTTATAAGATATACTAAAGAGTTTATTAAGAATAGTAAATAAAACGCCCATTGGGTATATGATGGAAAATAGATAACTAACATATAATTCATTAGAACTTAATATTTAATTTATTTAAGGCTAAAGTTAGCCATAAATACAATAGAAATATTGAAAATGATGGAGAGGAATAGGAAATGAAATTTAAATGTAAAAATTGTAATGCATATTGTGCTCTTCCCGAAAAATATAGTAATGGTAAAAATTTAACGCAAAAAGAATTTACGCAAATTGATATTTCGTGTGATCAATGTAAATCTATGCATACAATATCTATAAAATTTAAGCCAGGGAATAAATACAATATTCTTGGATATGTTATTGATTTTCAATGCACTAAAGAATTACAAATATCAAATGCTTTTTGATTTGAAGAAACAAACAATCCTTCAACATTAAGTGGATATATTACTAATTGTTATTTATCATTGGGGTTTGATAATGACAGAGATTTAAAGAAAAGAATACAGTCAATTAAAAATGACACAGATAAAGCTATTTTAAATGCGTGTCGTTCAATTATTAAAATAGCAAGAAATAAAATTACTCAGCACAATAAGAATAAAAGTTCTTTGTCATCTCTTACGGAAAACGATATTTATCCACTATTTATTAGTTCTGTGAATATAATGGTTAATATATTAAAGAAGAACAATTATCTCCCTTATGATATAAATGATAGAAGGATAGATGATCGTGAAATTATTTTTGAATAACAATAAAAATATATTATATTTTAAAATTACTTAAAATGCCATTCAATAAAATTGTCAATTCATAAAGATTATGAAAGTAAATAACAGAATTATTTAATTCATCTTTTGATAAATCATTTAGCCTCAAAGACGGGTGCGAATGTGAAGATAATGTTGCATAAAAAGTAGGCACATCTTTTTCTATTAATTCCATTTCTTTTGTTATGTTAATTCTATCTTTAAAAATACCAAAAAGTCCATTCGGATTTTTAGTTGATTTTTATTTATGAATTGATGTATTGCATGCTAGATTAATTAATTTATTTTTATCCCCTCCTCTATCAGTTAACAGCTTGAAGAATAGTGTATATTCTAAAATGGTTCTTGAGTTTGATCATAAAGATCAATGATATCCAATGTCAGAAATTGCCTTATAAGAAAATTCAATAATAGATAGGCATTTATTTATAGTTATTTTAACTATATTATCAATTTTTAAAATTCCAGATTTATTAATTAAACACATGGTTTCTTCTAAATTTATTGCGGACGGAGATAGACCTTTTCCTATGTCCTCTCTTGTTCTCTCAATTAAAGAAAAATTAATTTTTTCTATTTGATTTCAATTTTTGTTTATAACATCTTTTATAGAATTTAATTTTATCTTATAATTATAATCTTTTAATAATTCCTTATTCATTACTGAAAATCCTCAATTCGATATATCCCTCTTTCATAAATGACTTTTTCAGCATCTGAGATATCCTCTTTATTTTGAAAAATAACATAGGCATCTTTGCAATGAACTAATGCCATGGCATTGCAAAGAGACGCTGTTGTTTTAGGTTCCTCTAATACTTCATAAATATATTCATCATTTTCATGATGATATTTTGGTGCTTCTGATATTGAAAACTTTATATTATCTATATAAATATTTTTACTATTCTTTAAATATTCTATTTGCTTTTTCTGCATTAAATCGAAATTAACATATTTATTAACATGTCTTTTAATAGAAATATCATTTTTAAATATTTCAGATTTTTGCATTGTTGCATCGTTTCCTCTCATACTAATGGGATCGAAATAAAATGCAATACCAATATTTGTGAAAATTGGCATAAAATCTAAAAGAATTCCTCCACTTTTTTTATTTTTCTCAGTGAAATTAAGAGCCTCTGTAAGTAATAAATTATTTGATGCAAATTTAAAAATAAGCAATCTTGAATTCATGGTATTGGAAATGTCCCTTAAACATGATTGTATTATTTCATCATTTTTATTCTTTTGCTTATCTACAAGGTAATCTCCCGTTAATTTAGTTTTATTAGAAGATCAATATTTTAAAATGCAACGGATCATCTTTTCCTGAATCATTTTTGGATTAAGTTTTGAATTATTAATCATCTTATTAAATAATGAATCTCCCGTTCTATTTAAAATATTATCTCTCAATTTATGTGTTCTTGCTCCACAGAGTAGCGAATAAAATTTTAAGGTTATCAATTCTGATCTATTAAGAGATATTTCATTTTTAAATTTGGCATTTTTAGCAATTTTTCTTAGTATATTAATTCCATAATTTTCTAAGTTATTCATATTTTTTTCAATTTCCATTGAGTAAAAACCTTTGATTGCTACTGGTTGTTTTGAATTGCAAGCATTTATATTGAAAGATTTTTGTTCGCCATTAGGGTACTTTACATATTTAACAATTCCTTGATTTGCAAAATTCTTAACTAATGCTTTTTGTATGAAATGACTATGAACTTTTTTATTTTTATTCATAATTCAATTATACTATGGATACTTTTTCTACTAATATCTTAATTTAACAAACAAAAAGTGCCTCACCTAAATGTTGCTTTGAGTATTGCACCTTATAATTTAATTTAGAAATACCCATCGGGCATTTTTTATTCTTCAATAATATATTCTAGTTTTGCAACTTCATCTGTCATAGCAGTATATGAGGTTCTTGAGTTGCCAGTTAATAATGTGGCTAGTCCAGTTGTAGATGTGCTATTAATGTTTATCTTAATTACTTTACTGCTTAGTGATGTTTGTTGAAATTCTTTAGCCAAGATTGCCTTACTTTGAAGTCCAGTAACTTTAAAGTAATGAATAGAATTATCTGCCTTAATTGTCATTTTGATAATTAATTGCTTGGTTGCAACCGCATCTTTAAGGTCGGTGTTCTTACTTGGAGCAGGACTTCCAAAAGGCATATCTATAGCTTTTGTTCAATCCAATTGACTTGCATCCACTAAAGTATTAATTGCGTTTGCTAATTTAATGCCTGGGTTTTTACCTCAAGTATGACTGTCTGTACTTTTATCTGCATTAGCATTTAAGACAAGTTGTTCAATTTTTGCTGAATAAGGAATATGTTTTTCGCCAGTAATATATTCATTTTTAAATCCCATAACAGTGCCGATTTTATCATTTAAATCTTTTTCTTCTTGAGTTACAGGATCCATAAATGCTCATAATGATAATTGTTCATAATAGCCAAGATCATACTTAATATGATATCTATCATGCATATAAAACATTATTCTTGCTATATCACCACGAACATTAACTCTTGGTTCTGCAACCGTTAGTGTTGTGTTTGATATTGATTTGCCTACTTCAAAATCCACATTTGATTTGACACTGTCTCCAGATACCATTCCAAATGGGTGATTAGATCTTGGACCATTAAATAAGTCTTGGATTGAAGGTCTTAAGTTGTGCAAGTCACCAATTGCTTTATTTGTTTGTAGTGATGCATCGCCAAGTGCTGCTTTCTCTCTTGATTGAGGAGAAACATGTTCTCAACCATTACTGATGTTTGCAGAGGTTGAAAATGGTTTATTATCAATTACTTCAATGAAGCTTGTATCAAAGGTCTTCTTACCTCCATCTCAACCAAAACCAGCTCCTGAGTAAATAGCATTTAACCCATTGTTATTATTCCCTGTTTTCTTCTGAGCAGAAGCATCATTTGGTTTATTATTGTAAATAGATCCAAATTGACTGTTACTTGCTGAATAACCACTAGGTGCCGTTGATGCATATACATGTTTAGGATCATTTAAAAGATCTTTTGCTTCATTATCATAAACATTGATTCAATCTTTAAGATCAAACTGAGCAAAACCAGTTTTAGGATCCTTAGTTAAGTCTTTATAAAACGTTGTTCCTCTTCCTAACTCTGATTTATCGGTATATGTTGATGATGAGTCTCACCAATTATCTGCGTATTTTAATTTACTTGCATCTGTGAAAAATGTTTCTTTAATTGTAGTTCTAGGTGTTACAGCTGGAGCTACTGTTCCGGTTGTACTAAGATCAACAACATTAGGTTGTTTTTTCGTTGTATTTGTAGTGCTGGTTGTCGGTTTGCTAGTTCCAGTTTTTGCTTCAAATGCTTTATTAAGCATTGTGTTTACCATAGTTGCAACGTGATAATCTGCATTATCTACTGTTTCAAATAAATTAGCAAATGTTTGAATTGTTAAATTGTCTTTTTCGGTTTGAGTTAATTTAATAAAGGCAGGAATAAATCTATTTTCCAAATCATGATATTTATCTCCTATATTGTTAGATTTAGATGATGTACCATGAGTATTATCGACATGAAGACCAACAGATATTAAATCTTGAGTTACTTGATCAACTGTTAGTCCTTTTCCGTGAGCATCTATCTTTTTAACAAGATTTTGTATTCATTCTTGTTTAGAAATTGTCTGAGTTATTGTTTCTTGCTTTTGAGAACCACAAGATATCAGTAAAATTGGTGCAGAAATCACTGATGCTGTTGCGGTAATTCCAAAAGCCATTCTTTTAATTTTATTCATTTTTCTCCAATCATTACACACAAATTATATACCTGTTGAATAAAAAAATATTGGCATTGCCAATATTTTCTAACCTTTAATTGCTGAACCTTGACGTGATATTGCTTTCATGATTCTACTTCTGAATATGAAGTAAACAATGAATAGTGGTAAGATAGCAAGAACAGCAGCTGCCATTCTAATGTTAGGCATGATTCTACTATCTCCACCTGATGAGTCAATACCAGTAATAAACAATCAAGTATTCATAACATCTATTCCTGTTCCCGGAAGTAGAAGTGCAGGTCACATATATGAGTTTCAAGCTGCAAATCCAGTTAGTATCGCTACTGTTCAAGTAGTTGGTGATACCATTGGTGCTGCTATTTTAACAAAGTATCTTATTGATGATGATCCATCAACATAAGCAGCTTCTTTAATTCTGTCAGGAATTGTTTCAAAAGCATTTCTAAACATATAACCAGAAAATACCGAAGCAACAAATGGAAGAATAAGAGCAATTACAACTTTAGGTCCTACAACAATATCTAAGTCAACAATAACTTTATATTGTCCATAAAGTAATGCAACTTCAGGAATCATTAATAATGACAGGAATAATATTCATGAAGCTTTTTTAAATCTTCAATTTCTTAATGAGAATGCATATCCCATTAACATAGTAATAATAATTTTAAGAACAATTGAGGCTGCAGTAACAATAGATGTTGCAGCTATTGCTTTTCAATATCCCTCTGCAAGTGCCTCTGAATAGTTACCCCATTGAGGTACATCTGGTGTTATATGAGGTTTTGTTTGTTGTGTTTCTGCAAATGTCATTAGTGAAACAGAAATCATATAGTATAAAGGGAAGATGACCAAGAATCCGAAAAATAGCATGATAGTTGCTTTTAATATAAAAGATATTATTGGTCACAAAATCCCACCGGTATTAACTTGATTTCCTGTTTTCTTAATAGCAGATCTAGATCAAAGTTTATCTCATCATTGTCTTGATTTTAATTTTATTTGATACATTTCTCTCTCCTATTAATTTACCTGTTTTGATCATAAGGTTAACACCATTTTTAAATACTATTGAGAACGATATGGATATAATGAGCAAGATAATTGAGGATACTCCAGCAATTTGTATATGTCCTTCCTTAACTGCTTGATATATATATAGTAATAATGTTCCACCACCATGTAGCATAGCTTTTGATGGATCATTATTAAACAACGCTAGTGGGAATACTTTAATAGCACCAATGATGCCCATAGTAATTAAGAAATTAAGTGTTCTATTTATTGATGGTAATGTGATTGAAAAGAATTGTTGGAATCCATTTGCACCATCAATTGATGCAGATTTATATAATGTCTTATCAACACCAAGCATAGCTGTAGTTAGAATAAGAACATTAAAAGCAATGCCTCTTCACGTTCCATAAATAACCATAGAAGCAAGTGCATAATTACCTTTAATATTTGGATCTATTAATCACGGTGTCTTCTTACCGGTAATAGCATTTAAGATACCAAAGTCATAATCAAATATATATGCAAATGATAATGAGATAGCAACAGCTGATGTTACATATGGAAGGAAGAATACGGTTTGGAAAATTCCTCTTAGTCATTTTCTACCTATAGATGCCAACACACCAGATATTAGTATAGAAATAAATAAAATTAGTGGTACAGATATAAGTGCATAAAGCATTGAGTTTTGAATTGATTTTTGATAGAATGGATCTTCAAACAATTTAGCTCAGTTTCTAAATCCAATTTCAGTAGTTGTTTTGTCATGTTTATCTGGAAGATATTCAAATGCTTTAGAAGCAGTTGTGATAAACGGAATTATTGTAAAAACAATAATAACAATAAGTGCAGGCGCTATTACCAGTAATGGTTTTCAAAGGCTTGTTCTTTTATCAAGATATCCAAGTTTGACATTTCCAAGTCTCTTTGAAGCGCGTTTCTTTTTAAAATTATTAAACATTCTTAATCCTTTTATCAGTTTTGCTATCAAATAAGTGAATCTTTGTTGGTCTAATTCTAATTTTTACTTTTTCACCAATTTTATAAGTATCTTTATTTTTCAAGAATATTTTTCCTGTTACACCTTTTGATAATTCTACTAGTGCTTGGATTTCTTTTCCAAGGTATTCAACATGTTTAATTGTGGCCTCAAAATTGGCTTTTGATTTTGTTCCGCCTTCTATAACATGTTCGCCCCTGATACCAACTTGGATTGGCCCGCTTTTAATTTTGGTAGGAGCAATCTTTTTATTGTCAATTAATACATATTTGTTTTTAACTTCGCCATTAAATATAATCATTTCTGGCATACCAAGGAATTGAGCAACAAATTTATTAACAGGTTTACTATATAGTTCCATTGGTGATCCTGATTGTTGGATCTCTCCAACAGACATATTAATAATAGTATCTGAAATAGACATAGCTTCTTCTTGATCGTGAGTAACAAATATGGTTGTTATTCCTAATTCAGATTGAATTTGTTTAATTCATTCTCTTGTACTAATTCTTAATTTAGCATCAAGATTTGATAAAGGTTCATCCATTAGCAAGATTTTTGGTTTTTTAACAATTGCTCTAGCAATAGCAACACGTTGTTGTTGACCACCAGATAATTGTGTTGGTTTTTTCGCAAGATTTTTGGTTATATCAACTCTTTTAGCAACTTCTAATACAGCTTTTGTAATGGCTTCTTTTATTGAAAGAATGTTTTTTTCAATCTCCTTAACTTTTTCCTTTTCGTTGAAAGTTAATTTATCATCTTTTAGAGTATACTTTTCAATTAATTGCTTCTTAACTTCGTTAGCATGTTTTTGATTTTCTCTCACAAGATTGTTATATTTTGCTCTATATAATTTAACACCCTGAGTTGGGTATTTTTCCATTATTTTGTGAATAGCCATCATTTTCTGAGTTTTGTCAGTAATATTCTTAGTTTTAGCAACAACTTCTTTTTTAAATTCAACAATCTCTTCTTTATTTTTAGCTATTAATTGTTTGGTTTTTTCAGAATTCATTGCTAATTCTTTTTTAGCATTTAATTCAGTTTGTTTTTTCTTATTGTTATAAGACGTATCTTCGTTGGTCTTAAAGTTTTTAAATCCATTGGTTAACTCAGAAAGCACTTTTGTTTTTTTATTTATTTTTGTCTTAATTTTTTCAACATCAGACTTTAATGCTGTTGTTAAAGATTTATTAAGTGCTTTTATTTCGAGTTTTAGATTAGCCATCTTTCTCTTGTAATTTTTAATATTATTTAATGACTCTTCTGATAATTTGGCAATCTTTGTATGTTTTTGCATCTTTATAATTGCAACACTATCTTTTAATTGCTTCAGTTCCCTATTATGGAAAGATTCAATCATTTGAAGTTCATTGTATAAAGCTTTTTCAGCTTTTTGTGATTTGAATATTGAATCATAGTATTTTTTAAGATCTGCTTTTGATGCTCCATTTTTAGCAAATATTAAATTATTTTTATCAAAAGTTAATCTCTCATTTTTTCTTTTAATTCCTTGTTTTCATTCAACATCATTTGAAAGAGGAAAAGATATGTTTTTAAATACAGTCATATGCGGATAAAGTGCATAATTTTGAAATACTAAACCTAATTTCCTTTGTTGAGGAGAAAATTTAGTCACATCCTTACCCTTAAAATATATATTCCCCGATGTAGGGGTTAGTAATCCCGCTATTGCATTTAAGGTAGTTGTTTTACCACAACCAGAAGGGCCTAAAAGCGTAACTAATTCACCCTTATTAACTGTGAAGTTAATTTTATTAACTGCAACAGATTCACCAAAGTCGATTACTAAATTCTCAACTCTAATCATTGGAAGTGTTTTTTTCATTGATTCCTTTCTATTTTTCATATACATGATATTTATCCATAAATTCTCTGTGTCTTATGTCATATCTTTCTTCTTTGAGTTTTATTATTTTTAATAAGGCATCAAAGTGTGGGATGCCATGATATGTATGGGCCTTAGCTATTTCTGACATTGATAATTTGTGTAGTCCCATTTTTTTATTAATTGCATATGAAAAAGCGTCATATAATGCTGGGAAAAGATAATACATTGGTAACCAATCAGATAAGACAGCATCCAGCAACGCTGCTTGATCATCAAGCCTTAGTATAGATAGTCCTTCTTTAACAATGTTTACAGAAAAATTTTGGTTAAACGTTGATTCACCAGGTTTTTTGTAAAATATTGATCCAACAGTCCTGTCATAACTTAAATCTCCAGTATCCCAGACTATGATCTCAGTTCCTGGTGGCATTTCGCCCATTGCATAATCAGTGGCTTTTTGAGCTCACTTAATCTCAAAGGGGCCAATTTCGCCCTTCTTATCTTGAGACTCTTTATCACCTGGGTCATGCAACTCTGGAGTATCAATACTCGCTATCCTAATACTTGTATAGCTTGATTTATAATCTTGTTTAGTTTCGTCTCACTTATAAATATGTGGAGTATCACCATCTACTCACGTCTTTATTTTTGCTTTAAATAATAATGAACTCTTACTTGGATCATTTAAAGCATCTTCCACCACTTCACCAAAACCATTTAATTTATTAATTGCACTTGGATTTGAATCTCTCATGCCTCATTGATCTTTTGAATTATCACCACATGAGAGTACAAAACCTACTGGCGCAATAGTTGTAATCGCCAATAGGCCTGCATTTCTTATTTTTTTAAACATTCAGATTATCCAACGTTATTTGTTCGAGCCAAGTCTGATATCATTTCATAAACTTGATTAAAAGACTTTGGATGGTTTGCATGGGCAGATGTATACATACTTTTAATTGCTCCGTCCGTAACACTATTTCTTGCAACTGCTGTATAGTCATCAACTGGTTGAATTAATGGGTTTATTATATAACCAGGGGTTCCGCCTGTTTTGTTTTCGAATAAACTTCAAGCAAGTGCTGTACCTTTAAAGTTTTTTTCGTTTTTATGTCCATCAATAAATGTTTTGATTGCAGATCCGTTTGTAAATGCTCCTTTTAAAGGGGGTATGTAACTAGCACCTTGTAATCAATATTGTAGTGGTGTTAGTTTTGGCCCATTTTCTTCAAAGACATATTCCTCGTTTGATGTTAGTCATTTAACAAATAACCCTGTGGCTTTATCTTCCGCTTTATTCGCATGTACAGGAATAATTGAAGGTCCTTGTACATATGTTGCACCATTTCAAGGGTGTGTGGCATCAAGTGTTGTTGGCTTAGCCGCTAAAACTCTTGTTGGTGTTTTTTCAGCTACAACTTCACCTGCTTGTAATGTGTCGGTTGTTGAATTTTTTTGAATTTTGTCATATTTAACAAATAGATATTTTAATGCATCTTCATCTGTAAGGGGGTTACCTTTTTTGTCTGCTTGTGTTCCGATAAGTTTTGCAATATCATCAAAACCGGTTTCAACCTTCATTTTATTATAGTGCTCATTGCTTAGCGAGATTAGAACACCTCTTTCACCATTACCTTCTTTAGAAAGTTTTAGGAATTCTGCATCATTCATCTTATCAACGTACATAACATTATATTTGTCATACTTTGCAACAAATGCAGCTTTATCTAATAGTTTGTTATTATGTGATCCAAATGTTGTTGCTTTAGCTTTTTCAACATCGCCTTTAAATTTGATTTCAGTTTCTCCAAAATCATATTTTCCTCATGCAGCATCTTTTGTTGGTGTTTTACCTGTCTTAGCAACATAATAAACATTTTTACTACTTTTTGCAATAGCTGTTACATCGGTATTTGCGTTTAATGCAGTTGCTGCAGCTGAGTTAGCTTTTGCATAAAATAATTTATTTTCGTAATTTGCGCCTTCCATATCTGATTTTAATTTAGTAGCAGTTACTCCAGTATTAAGTGTGATATCATACTTTCCAGCATTTGAAGACACAAGTTTATTTCAATGTGTCCCATCTTTAATAACTGTTTCTGTAGCTTTTATATCTGCGTCTTTAATAATTAGTTTCATTTTAGCTGATAATGGGTCAGCCGCAATACCTGTTGATCCATTTTTGATTGCAACAATTATTGCATCGGCAATTTCTTTATTTATTGATTTGTTGTTGGCATCATGAAGTTTAAGTGATAGTGTTCCATCGCTACCAGTAAATCAGTGAGTTACACCAGCTGTTGAACCAATTGAAATCATGGCATTATGGTTAATAAGATATGATGAACCATATGCACCTTTTCCACCAATTCAAAGCCCTCCACTTTCAACACCTTTTTTCAGTAGTTCAACACCTTTTTTAAAGTTTTTATATCCTTGCGAGTTTTTATCCTTTAAGAATGGTCAATCTACGTAACCGGTGTTTTTATTCATTTTAATATAGAAATCATCCATATTACCATTTGCATATGCATATGAAAGCAATTGGATAATATTTGTTGGTGAATCAAGCGCTAATAAGTGTCTTTCTGGATCTGAAACGCCAATACCGAATCCTTTATGTACTGCTGAAACAAAGTCAATTAATGTGTCTCATTCATCAAGAACTGAGTCACCAACTTTTAAGGCTTTCTTTTCATCGGCATTTAGCTTAGTAAGGTCAATTCCACCTCACTTGTTTTTGATTGCAGTTATATCACCAGTAGATGCTTTACCTTTGTCGTGTATTGCTTTTAATTTTGGTGAAGTAGTTAAATCAATTGATCCTGCTTGTTTTTTGTTAACCTCATCAATTACATAAGTAAATAATGGCGCATCAATAGCAGAAGCCATTGAAGAAACACCAACAGGAATTGAATAAATTCCACCAGGCTTAATACCACCTATTTTGTCATTTTGCTTAAAGAATGTTGGATCAAATGTATCTCTAATTGCTTTTGCATCAGCTTTATTTAATACCGTAGATAAATCAAGTTCCATACGTGATGCACGTAATTTAGCAGCAGAATCAGTATATTCAAACATCATGTTTGCTAGACCTTTTTTCTGTTTAGCACTAAATGCTTTATCAAGTTGGTTAGTAGGTTGCCCATAACCACCAGAAATTGATACAGCCTTATCAATAGGCATATAACCTTCTTTTTTGTGTTTAGATGCATAATTATTAAAAACATCAATAATTTTATTAAGAGTTTTTAATTGCGCCCCAGTTCTTGAAAATGCTGTTGTGATTTTCAGCTTACCATCATTTTCGGTATCGTATCTACTGATACCACCACCTCCACAAGAAACTGTGGCTGCAATAGATCCTATTCCTGCAATAGCAGAAATTGGACCTAATCAAGCTTTTCTTTTTTTCATATTTTTCCCTTCAATTTTTTAACCATTTTAATAATCTTGCGAGAATGTTTATTTTCTCAAGAAAATTATAATACTTTTTATTTTAATAAAACTTATTTAAAAATTACATTCAGATTGAGGTTTTTTTACCAAAAAAGAATGTTTTTTTGTTATATTTTGATTAAAATAATGTGTTTTAATGTTTTAAAACACTAAGACAACCAGGCAATATTCCCTACTTTTTGAATAATTTTGTTTATGAGTATTATAATTTAAGTGTAGAAGACACGAAAAAGGAGATGATATGTATCAATATAAAGCAATTACAAGTAAAGGAAATGAAATAATTGCTGAAGGTCATACACTACAAGAAATAGAAAAACAAATTATTCATTTTAAAAGAGGCCCCAAGCATGGCGAACACACTTCATCTGGAGACTCAATAAGGATTATTCATGTACACCGAGATGGAGAAGAGAAATTAATTAAAACTGTTTAGATAGCATTGCTATCTTTTTATTTTTTGATAACTATGTATTGTCATACAATATTAATATTTATTTATGTGGTATTATGGTACAATAATAATGTAATATGAATGGAGGTAATATGTATTTCTTTTTTGGGGACAAAAAATCAGATCGTAAAATATGGGTAGACAAAACAATTGACGAAGTAATAAAAAATAGGATTACCATTATTCAAGGTTTAAGAAGGATTGGAAAATCACTAATAATGGAGACTGTAGCAACAAATGGCAGGTTTGATGAATATGAAAAAATTCCTTTTGATGCAAAAGATTTTGGGATAAACAATATCGAACGTGGAAAAGAAATCATTAAAAAAGTAGAATCTAATATAAATAGTAAATATCTTATTATGATTGATGAATTTCAAGAAATAAATGAATGAAACAAATTATTTTGAACTTTGCACAAATATTCAAACATCAAAATAATTGCTACAGGATCAGTAAGTGCAAATATGGGTAATGCTCAGGAAACAGAAGGTGGTAGGTATGTTTATGTGTTTGTAACTCCATTATCATATTTAGAATATACACAAATAAATAAAGATGATTTAATCAAAAATGATGTTAATATTGTTTTTAATAAATATGCAACAATGGGTAGTTATCCAGGCCAAGAATTTAGTGAAAATTTTATTGCTTATAAAAAACAAATTACCGGGAACATTCTCGAAAAAATTAAGAATGCTAGAGATTTGAAATTAATGGGTATAGATGATAATCAAGCTGTGACACAAGTGCTTCTATTTATTATTGAAAATATTGGGAACACAATATCAATAAGTAATTTGTCAAAAAACATAGGTAAAAACGTTCGTACTATTGAAAAAATAATTAATTTCTTGAAAAATACTTTTATCATATATGAAATAAATAATGCTAATACCGGAAAAGGTAAAGCTGCAATGTATAATCGTAAATTTTATTTAGCAGATCATACATTTTACCTTTATCAATCACAAAGAGAGTTTGATCAATTAGATGACTCATACAAAGGTTTTGTGTTTGAAAATATAATTTTTAATCAATTAAAAGCTCATTATGAAAGAAGTGAGATAGATTTAAGATTTCACTTAAATAAAACTGGTTCTCAGCATGAGGATATAGATATGGTTGTTACAAAAAATGATGTATCTTCTTATTTCGAAATTAAGACCTCAAAAAACACCAATTGTTTAACAAACGGTCAAAAAATATTTTCTAAAAAGAAACAGTTAAATGTAATTTATTTTGGCCCATCACAAAAGATTGATAATATTAGATATATTAATTACATTGAATTTATTGAGGAGGTAGAAAAATGAATTTAGAACAACTGAAGAGGTTAAATGTTAACAACCCTGAGGATATAAAGTATTTTGTGAATAATATTGAGCAATTAACGCATAAAAACTTTTCGATTGGGCCTGCACACTTATCTATATATTTGTCTGAAGCTTTTTTAAGTTCAAATAAAAACACTTCAATATTTATTTGAATGCATATTTTGTCAAAATTGATGTACTTTAATAGTATTGATAAAAAGACATTAACAACATCAAAGAAAGGATCTGCTTTCATTGAATCAATTATTCATATTATTGAGTACATGAGAAATAATATGATAACATTTCCACATTTTGAGGATTTTAAAAGTAATGCAAGAAGAATATTATCAGCAATGCAGCCTCCTACAAAAGTTGCAATATATGCAATAAACAATTTTTTTGTAGATTCTTTAGGTGATCAACTTATCCCGCCTCTTTGTGCTTTGCTTGAAGAAGAGTCTTTAATGATAAAGTCATCGGTATTGGGATATAAAGCATTTTTAAACAAAAAATAAATCTATATATTTTACAAAGATAGATGGCATTGCCATCTTCTTATATTTTTTAGACCATATTATGCTTTAGCATATATCCTATAAAGAATTGATAATTTGGTATAATTAATTAATGTTATTGAGATCAAGACACATTAATAAAAAAGACTTAATCAAGAAAATAAACTACCAGTTGACTGGTAACTTTTTCTCTTTAGAAGAGGCCCAAAATTTATCTACTCGCGATCTGAAAAAAGTCATCAAATTAATTGCTAAAATAGAAAAAGTCAAACTTTCACGTAAAGAACTTAACGAAATAGCACTTTTTATAAAGTCTAATTTTGAGGTTAAATCACAATCTGTAACTAAGTTGTGATCATTTGCTGAGCAATTTGTACAAAAAATTAATAAAATCATTAAAAGAATTTTTACTATTTTTGAATTACTATGACCCACTAATTATTTAGAAGGTAGATTTGAGTTAATGCGTAATTAAAATATGTATCTTTAAAAATAAAAAAAGAGAATGGAGATACATGAATAAAAAACAAAAAAGTAAAATACGAGAATTAAAAGCTAAATTAGCTGAAAAACGTCGTATCGAAAATCTTCATACAATTAAAACAACACCAAGCAAAGCAGATATAAAAGCTATAAAAATGGCAAATAAATCGCCTAAAGGCAATAGAAATCTCAAAAATAAAGAAGGCAATATTATAGAACTGAAAAACGTTTCTAAAGCATATATAACAGGTAAACAAAAGTTTACTGCTATTAATAATGTTTCTTTTAACATCAAAAAGGGAGAATTTGTTGTGATTCTTGGGCCATCTGGTTCCGGAAAAACCTCACTTTTAAATGTTGTTTCAGGTCTTGACCGCCCTACTGCTGGTGAAATAATTGTTGACGATGTCAATATTGCAGCACTAAAAAACGATGAATTAACTACATTTAGAAGAAATGTTGTTGGTTTTATTTTTCAGAATTACAACTTATTAACTGAGCTAAATGCTATTGATAACGCAGAAATGGGAAGACAACTTCAGATGGATAATAATAAAAGACTTTCATTAGATGATTTATTTAAAAGAGTTGGGCTTCATGGAAATGAAAAATGACCCACCACAAATCTCTCGGGTGGACAAGCCCAACGTGTTTCAATTATTAGAGCTATTTCTAAAAACCCTAAATTATTAGTTGCAGATGAGCCAACTGGTGCTCTTGATTCTGTAGCATCTCAAAAAATCGTTGACCTATTTTGAGATATCAATAAAAAATATAGAACAACCATTGTGCTTGTTACGCATAATGAAAAATATGTAGAACATGCCACAAAAGTAATTAGAGTCGATGATGGAAAAGTCACAGTTCATGAAAAAGTTTAAATTAAATAAAATTTTAATCAAAAGAGGGTTCAGGTCATTAGCAAAAGCAAAAATATTTTCAATACTTATTATGGTGTTGATCTTTATCACTGGCGCAACATATACAATGTTGTCACAGTCTGCCGATTCATTTAGAAAGTCATATAACCATGTTATTTCTCAAGGAAAAATACATGACCACATTATTAAATCTGGATTTCGTTTTACAGACGACCAAAAAAATAATTCTCATTTAGACTTCGAGGCACAAACCACTTCTACTGGATCTATCTATGATAAAAAGAATTGAAGTGTTAATAATTTAAAGACAATCTCAACAGAAGATCTTTCTGATGCCACAAATGTTAAGGTATATGTAGGAGTTCAACCCACAAGAGTTGATGGGATATATAAAGACGTGCCAAAAACATCAACAAGAATTTATCTTGATGATGTTCATAGACATAATGATATTACCTCAACTAACATCAATGCTTTATATACGGATTTGCTCGAAAAGATTGATCAACAAAAACAATTTATTCTTTCAACCCTTCAGCAAAATCTTGGAGATGAAGTTATTAAGAGTATCTTGCAATGAAAATTAAATGGAAGAACATATGATACATATTTAAATTTAAGAAATAATCAAAGTATTTTTGTTCAAGATGGTAAAAAAGCTTTTAATGTTGTAGCTCATAATCACAAAGGGCAATACAATGATGTTAATGAGATGGTCATATATGATGGGACAAAAAACTTTACCACTAATTTAACAGATGATCAGTTTACACAACAACTTCAGGGAAATGGTGTTTCTAAATTGTCTGACTACAATATAGATAGATCAAAAGAATTTAGAGTCACAGCCCGTTCAAAATCATCAATTACAACACCTATAACATTTACAGATCCAAATGCATATCAAGCAATTGTGTCACCTGCATATGCAAATGAAAATAATAAAAAATCAATTAGTATAGAATCAATCATGGAATTATTTGGTAATGATCCTTATATAGGAGATAAACTTGCTACTGATCATTATTTACAAACCAAATATAAAGACAATATTATCTTCGTTGGAAATACACCATATTTCATAATTGGTATTGGTACACAACCCGATTATATATATCCAATCATGAATGGAAGTCAACCTGTAGTTGATCCTAATCATCAAGCTGTTGTTTTTACAACTAAAAGGGGTTATTTAAGAACTAAGGATGCCTTTCGGTCAAATCCAATAGAAGATTATATTTCAATAAGATTTAAAGACATGGTTGATCAAGAGGATCAAGATATCATAATTGAAAGCATACGTAGTGCCATTAAAACTGGTAAACATAACTTACAAGACTTTCCAATGTCAGTTTATGCCTCATCAAACACAGTCGATTTAGTTACTGAATATAATGATGATAGTGATCAATTAATTCTGGCTGAATCAAGAGTCACGTCTCTTAGCAAGGTTAATAAAGCAGTGCAGAGTCTTGGGTTTGCCACAACATCGCTCCTTATTATATTCTTGTTAAGTATTGTAATTATGATATTTAAAGCATTAATAAGTGGTAGTCATAAAATTTATGCCACCTTGCATGCTTTAGGTTATTCAAAGATACAAATCGCACTTTCAAATGCCCTTGCTTCTATTTTGCTTGTGGCCATTCCAATGTTTATTGCATATGGTGTTGGTTATGGACTTCAATACTTCTTTATTAAACAGTTTGCAGCCACATGGACGATCCCAACTTATGGAGTGTCCTTCTCATGGGTAACATTAATTGTTATTATCATCTTACCCACGATTGTGTTGTTTATGATTATAGTGTTTATAACATTATATGAAATGAGACATACTCTTCCAGAAATGCTTAATGGTAGTTCTGAAAAATCATTTGCAGGTATTGCCAAGATTGCATCTAAGTTTAAGATTTTCTCAATTAAAGGTAAATATGTTGTAGCATTATCATTAAAAAATGTTGGTAAACTAACATTAATGACAATCTCATCAATTATCGCCATGTCCGCTCTTATTATTGGTATGGGAACAATCGGAACTTCTACTTATGCTTATAATCAAACAATATCAATGAATGAATATGAATTTGCTGTTGATCTTGTTTCTCCTACAAAAGAAGGTGGACAATATACAATTGTTAATCCTTATGTTGGAGATAATACCAGAGGAAAGACAACCATGCCTCTTATCAATGATTTAAGAACAGGAAACAAAGTGGCATGACATGTGCCTGTAATTAGTGATGTTAAATATACACTACCATCAGATGCTGCTAAGGCAAATAATTTGGAGGCATCATCAAAATATTTAAAAAATTTAATACAACATAAAGCAATTTTAGATACAGGTAATTTAGGTAATATATCCGCATGAGATATTGCAAAAGGATTGATGCCTGATAATCAAAAAAATGAGTCTAATAAAAATTTCAACATTATTATGCATGCAATTTTTGACAACGAACTTGGTGAAGATAATGTTGAAGGCAAAGAAATTAAAGACTTAGTTGTCAAATATAATAAGTTACATTCTCAACTGACAGAAGATGAAGCTAAGGCACAAATCAATAAGATGATTGTACAATTCTTTGATCAAAATCTCATTAAAAATGCAAGGAACAAGTCATTTGATGTTTATAATGGCGAACAAGTTATTAAACCATATACCATTTCATATAATAAGATTTTGACAAACAAAGGTGATGAAACATATACACACATAAATGGATTTATTACAGATAAAGATACATCAGTATCAATCAAAGGTATTAACTCACTCTCAGAAATGGTTAATATTAATTATGAACGCTTATTAGATTTATCTTTAAAACAAGACACAAAGGGAAATTATATAATTCCTATCTTGATAAATCAATATCTAAAAACTACCTGAAAAGTCACTAAGGGAGATTTACTAGATATAAACATCAATAATTTTACAACTAGATTCCAAGGTAATCAAACAATGAAAGCGAAATTAGAAATTGCTGGATTTGTTGATGGATATAATGACTCAGGTATTTATACAGAGCAAGGTGTTGCCAATAAAGTTCTTGGTTTAGATGAGTTCGATGGTTTTAATGGTATATTCTCAAAATCTAAGAACCCAAGATTATTAACGTCATTACCACTATATTCTCTTTCTGGATTATATGTAGCAACTGATTCATTTAATAATCCTGCTTGAAATAATTGACTACAAGCATATATTCAATCCAATGTCAAAGATAAAAACTGAAATTCTAGCATCACATCTGCAAGTGACTTCATTGACACATATACATCAACGCCTTATGCGGGGTTACTTGCTAATGTTAGGTGAAATACAGTTGATAAACTAACTTTCAAAAACGTTACACAAATGACATCAACTATTATTGTTATTATTGAAATTATTTCAATTATCATATCAATCCTATTTACAGTTATTGTTGCATCATTACTATTTAAAACAAATAGCAAAAAAATATCTGCATTATGAGCACTTGGATATAGAAAGCGTGAAATAAACAGAATGTTTATATCTATGTATATTGTTCCGTTAATAATATCTATTGCAATATCTGTACCAATATCTATAGGGGTGCTAACAATGCTTAAATTCTTTATCATTAATTTTGGACACATCTTAATTCCATTTGCAATAACGTGATGAATTCCATTTGTGGCATTAGCAGCAATAGGATTAATCTTTATTGCTTCAACATCAATTATTATTTATACAAAAGGAATTGCGACAAAACTAGACGCATTTAAGGAGGACTAATGAAAAAAATATTTATGACAGCCGGATCTCTTGCTGCTGTAACTACTTCAGCATCAGTCATCTCTTGTTCAACATCATGAACCACATGAAGTAAATCTAGTGAAGGTGAAAAGGCATTTGATTATAGTAAATATATAAAAGCAAATGATCCTAGAAATCATCCACTATCTTATCAAGTAAGAAATACTTATCTTGATAAATCAGCATATATAATTGACAAACAAGATGTCACCATTAATTTAAGCCAAATTAATAATGTTAATGAATTAGTTTATGTCATTAAGAAAATTCTTAATGCTAACTTACCAGATGATTTAGATAAGTTTTGAAATGACTTTACAGATAATGATGCAAATAACGATAAGCGATTGTTAAATTATGTCAAAGACATGCCATCAGTTTTAAAAATCAAACTTATTTTAAATGGTACAATTAATAATGTAGATTGAAATATAGAAAAATTTAAACAAGAGTTTGAAACTATATATCAAGAAGCATTAACTATCAGAGGCGAACAAAGCAATGTAGACGCTTATCTTAAAGCACTACCAACAGATACAGATAGTAAAAAAGAATGAAATAAATCAAACAACAAACCAACAACGGTATCTGATGTTGTTTGAAAAATACATCAGATGAAAAAATTCGATGTACAAGTAGATGGAGTTAAGGACGGATTGCCCAATAATTTTGCCCCAGTTGCAAAAGCGGGAGGCGATCTTATTAATCTAGATGTTGTTAAGCCAATCTTGTCATCAGATCCAAGTTTTGCCTTAAGGTTATCGAAACTAGTCAACCTGCCAGGCGATGCACTAAATACAAACCCAAAGGGAAATGTCTTTAAATCTATAAAAACATTATTAAGTATTTTAGGTACATTCCTAAATTCAATGTTTGATAATGATGCCATTACATATTGAAACAGTATCACAACACTTAAAACTGATACTGGAGACCTATATAAGGTTAACAATAAAATACTGCATATTGCAAAGAAAGACTATTCATTAAGTGAAGCAATTATTAACGGACAAAAAAAACAAACATGATTATTAAAAGATAAAGACAATAAAACAATATTTATTGCAAAAGTTATGAACGAAATATTAAAAAAATAGAAAAGGAAACAAAAATATGAAAAAAATAATACTAAATATAGGGGCCGTAGCAACTGCTACAGCTTCAATTGCAACAGTAGTTGCATGTGGAGAAAAAGAAGTGTCATACCAATACCCAACATTAGGAGAATTTGTAAACAATGAATCTGCATTTGATGCAAACGGAAGAACAGGAAAATTAAAAGCATTGGCAGCTAAGTTTCTTAAGGCTCCAGCAACTGATACTAATCCAAATGTTGAAGCAAAAGACAACATCACAAATGAACAAATTATCAATGAAATTAAAACTACATTTGCAGGAAATGATAAGTTAATTACTTATTACACAAATTACGTTAATGAAATAAATGATCCTGTAAAATCAGTGTATATGATTCATTTTGCAGTTGCTTCAGTAGAAAAAGGGATAGGACCACTTGCTGGTTTAGCTATTGCGGATGGTAAGGATGCGGATGGTAAGGATATTGATAAAACTAAAGTTATAACAGAAGTAATATTAGGAGGATCTATGAGCATTCAAGAATCGGCTAATGCCATTATTTCAAAATTTGCAGGTGACGACAAGAGGTTTAATGCTACAACAGTTCAAGTTGCTGCAACCGTTGACAAAAAAACAAAACAACTTTTAAGAGGTGCCACTCAGTTTGGTTGACCTATGGCCGCCCCAGCAATGGGTGGTGATAATATTGTAAAAATGGTACTTGACTCAATTGGTTACACACTTGCTGATCAACCTACAGCTCCTTAATTAATTTAAGTTTAATACTCAGCAGTGCTGAGTATTTTTTTAGTGTTTTTTAATAAATAGTATAATTAAACTATGAAATGAAATTTAAAAAAACTTCTTAAAAAAGAGAAAAATATAGAAAACAAACTTAATGAAGAGATTGTAAATATAGAAGAGAGTGTTGGTTTTAATAATAAATGAACTTGAGTATTATCTATTATTGCCATTATTGTTGTGGTTAGTATCTTCCTTATTATTCATTTTGTATCTGGAGTGCTATAGGCACTTTTTATTTATAATGTTTTTATGTACATAATAGTTTCAAAATCTCATAATCCATATTACAACTTATCTCTAGAAGAAGTTCTTTTAAAGGATACTTCTATAAAAGAGAATATTTTGCTTTTATATGTAAACCATAATACTATTGTAGTTGGAAGAAATCAAAATACACATGAAGAGATTAATAATGAATTTGTTAAAAACAACAAGATAAGAATCATTAGAAGAGTTTCTGGTGGTGGTGCTGTTTATCATGACAAAGGCAATATAAATTTTTCTTTCATTACAAGCTCTACTGGAACATATAAAGAATTTTTAGAGCCGATAGTGAAATTTCTTAATCAATATGTTAAAGCTGAATTTGTTGGCAAGAATGATATTACGGCCAACGGTTATAAAATATCTGGCAATGCTCAGTATCGTTATAAGAATAGAATGTTTCATCATGGAACGCTATTATTTGATTCCGATTTATCCAAGCTTGGTAAAGCTCTTAATCCATCAAAACTAAAGCTTCAATCAAAATCTATCAAGAGTGCAAAAGCTAGAGTAACAAATATTAAAGACTTAATTAATAAACCCATGAGTGCAACTGAGTTCAAGCAAGAGCTTATAAATAATTTCATAACAAAAGAAAATGCTAAATTAATGGATATATCTAAATATAAGCAAGAAGAGATAAAAGAATTAATGAGGATCAGGAAAAGTAAAGAATGAAATTATGGCAAAAACCCATCATTTGATTTTACAAATGAGAAGAGATTCAAAGGCGGGACAATTAAATTGCAAATGACTATAACTAACAATATTATTAAAGATATTAGATTTAGTGGTGACTTTCTATCATCAAATGATTTTGAAAACATTTACAAATTATTTTTAAACAAAGAATATAGTAAAACGTTTGTTAAAAAGGTTATAACAAAATTACCTTACTATAAAGATTATTTCCAAAAGATTACTAAGACAGAGATATTATCTTTATTCACACTATAATTGTATTTTTATATATTTCATACAATGATTGTATTTTTTATGCTAAAATACATTTATGATAAAGAATAACACAGAATTTAAGGGTTATATCCTTGGAGCAATAACATTGGGGAAGGAACTCACAAACAAAAATAGGGAAGCATCTAAAAAATTGGCTGCTGCAAATGAGAGGATTAAAACAATACCAAATCACATTATTATGTTCAATCAAATTATTTTAATGGAATCCAAGGGATCTTCAGCTATCGAAAATGTTTTAACAACTAATGATGAATTATATAAGGAAATCATCAATAAATCCCCTAAGGAAAATAATGCATCAAAAAGTTTGAGAATTAAAAGTGCAGTGAAATATATTTCAAAAACAATAACAAATAATCAAATTGTTTTAGATAGAGATATTAAATATTTAGGTGAAATTATAAATGGACATAAAGCTGGATATAGACCACAACCCGGAACTAAAATTACAAATGATCAAACGAAAGAGGTAGTTCATATTCCTCCACAAACTCACCAAGAGGTATTAGAGCACATCAAAACTTTAATTTCATATATTAATAATGGTGGAGAGAATGATCCAATAACAGATGCTTTGTTAATTCATCATGCATTTGAATGAATACACCCATTTATTGATGGTAATGGTCGAACAGGAAGAGTGTTAATGGCAGCTTATATGCAGTTACATAAAGAAATAGATAATATCTTTTTGCCAATTAGTTATTTTATCAATCAAAGAAGAAGCGTTTATTATGAAGCATTAAAAAGAATGACTAATGATTTAGATTATGAATTCTATTTAGAGAAGATGTATGAATTTGTTGTAGAGTCTGCAGAATTCACTATTAAATTTGCTAGAAAATACGATAAAAACAGAAATACGGTTAGGCAATTATTAATGGATGAATTTGGAAAATATTTTGAAGCAGAATTAATTGACACATTATTTTATAATGCATATTCTACCCCCAAACTACTAACAAAATATAGTGGTTTAAACTACAGAACAATTGAGAAAATTATTGCGTTCTTAGTCAAAAAAGATGTTTTTTTAATTAAAAAAGAAGGCAAAAATAAATATTACATTAATCAATTTATAACTAAAGAGGTACTCTAATGAAAAATAAAATTTTAATATTCACAATGCAACAAGCAACTAAGGATGATTATGAGAAAATTGGTGCTAAAGTCAAAAGCATCAGTAATTCTTATGCCAAGATTAGTGATACAACATATTTAATTAAGACAGAAAGATCTTCGGTTAACATAAGAGAGATAATTAAGGAAATTAAGACACATGGAAAAATACAAAAAATCTTTGTATCCAATTGAGGACATCCAAGTGCATGAACTGGATTAGCACCAGAAATAACAGATTGAATAAGAAATAATTAGGAGGAAACATGGATGAATATATCGGAAATATGCATATTGTAGGAAAAAAATTCTCATACAGTCATGAAGAAGAAGTAGATGTTTTTCTTATTCGCGGACCATCGACTGTTGATCACATATGACCAACTTCTCGTAATGGAAGTAACAAAAGAGAAAATAAGCAATTTTTAACTAAAATATCCAATCAACAAAAAGCATATGAATTAAAGGGCTATATTAATGGAGTCAGATATGCAATTGTTCCCGTTGAAGAAGATGAACATGAAAAAGTTATTGGATGCATGTATGTGTCATATGATGGTGGATCTACCTGATATGAAGTTGTATAAAATATTTTAATAATAAAAAGCAACCTTGTGTAAACAGGGACGCTTAATTTAGACATTTCTAAAGGGGGTCTCTTTTCTTATGGTTGCGATTATTTTATTTAAGCTTTATATACTAAACCTAGTGCAGTTAAGATAGGTTGTAAAATGTAGTTAAACGGTTTGTTGAAGTGAGGTAAGAAGTAAACATCCATTAATGCAACTTCTGGTAAAGTCATACCTTTTTGAATTGCAAGTGATAGGGCAAATATTGCTTCTGAGTGATTTGCTTTTCCTCAAGACATAATTTGAGCACCAATTAGTTTTAGTGTTTTTGGATCATAAGTAATTTTAATTTTTACTTTATCTTTATCTTGCATAAACTCAGGACGATCTCAATCTTCTCATCCACTTGATGCAACTGGATGATTAATTGAGTTAGCAAATTCTTCTGATATACCAGTTGATGCATATTTTAGTCCAAAGACATTAAGAGCATTAGTTCCAACTATTCCAGGGAAGTCAACTCCAGCACCCGCTAAATCTAGACCAGCAATAATTCCACTCTTAACAGCATTTGTTGCTAAAGCAACATGACATGTACCAATTACGGCGTGTTTTAAAGCGGCTGCATCACCAATGGCATAAATATCTTTATTAGATGATCTCATTCTTTCATCAGTAATGATTGCTCCGTTGTCAAATTGTTCTACTTCACCTTTTAACATTGCTGTTTGTGGACGGAATCCGATGGCAACAATAACCATATCAGCTTCATATCTGTTTTTATCAGTGACAACAGCAGATACTTTTCCATTAACACCTTCAAATTCAGCAATTTTTTCACCCATTGCTACATTTACATTATTTTCTTTCATTTTAGTAACAAGTTTGTCTGTGAAGTCTTTATCAAAGTAACGTGCTATTGGACGTTTTTGCATATCTATTAAAGTAACATTTTTACCATTTTTTGCAAATGCTTCTACTAGTTCTACACCGATATATCCAGCACCAATAACAACAACATTTTTAACCTGAGGATCTTCATTTTTTTCTTTGATCACTTGAGCATGTTGATATAGTTTTGACATTAAGATATTTTCTTGTTCTGCTCCTTTAATTGGAGGTAGGATAGGTCATGTTCCACCAGCAAAAACAAGTTTGTCATATTTATCTACAAAAACTTCATCTGTAGTTAGATTACGAACTGTAACTTCTTTTTTCTTAGTGTCAATATTTTCTACACGATGCTTCATAAAAATTTTAGCACCATATGATTCTAATTTCTTTTGGTCAGAGTAAAATAGACCATCTGGACTTTTAAATTCTCCAGCAACTCATAGAGCGATTCCACAACCTAGAAATGATATATTATCATTTGCATCGTATGCAGTCACTTCTGCTTTAGGGTTTGCTGTTAATAATGTTCTTATCATACTTGTTCCAGCATGATTGATTCCAACTGTAACTATTTTCATATTTATTTATGTATCCTTTCGAGTTTTTCGATTGCTATTGTAGCAGCTTCATATATACCCTCACTTGATGTGGGGTGTGGGTGTGTTGTTGAACCTAGTTCAAACACAGTGCCCTCCAATTCCATAAGTGTTCCTATTTCAGTAATCATTTCAGAAGAAGAGTGGTTAATAATATGAGCACCTAGTATTTTTCCATATTTAGGTTCAAATAATAATTTTGTAAATCCAATAGTGTCATTTTCAGCTAGCGCTCTACCAACAGCAGTATTTTTTCATGAAGCAACTAAATATTCTGTTCCTTTGGCTTTTAGCTCTTCCTCAGTTTTGCCTATGGAAGAAATTTCCGGGAAGATGTACACAACACCAGGTATTTTGTTTTGATCATAAGGTTTATAGATTCCGTTGAAAGCATCCTGAACTACCATAGCATGACGATAAGCAGTATGTGCAAGCATAGAGTGGCCAACAACATCACCTATAGCGAATATGTTTGGAATAGATGTTTGCATAATTTCATTAACATCAATTGCTCCTCTTTCAGTAAGTTTTAGACCAATAGATTTATCTAAATCCATATTATTTGGTTTTCTACCCACCGATACAAGCGTTTTGTCTGCTTTAAGTTTTTTCTTAGTTGCACCTTCTTGATAAACAACTCGACCCTTTTCATAGCCAACAACTTTTACACCAAGTTTAATATTGATTCCCATCTCTTCCAATACTTTGGTTGCAACTTTTTTGGTTTCTCCATCTAATGGACCTAAAATTGAATTAGTTCCTTCTAGGATTGTTACTTCTGTTCCAAATTGTTTGTACATAACAGCAAATTCAACACCGATAACTCCTCCACCAACAATTGCAAGTGATTTAGGAATTTTGTCAAAAGCAAGTGCACCAGTTGAATCAACTATAGCGCCAGATTTTAATCCTACTTCGAATCCCGGTAACTTTTCTAATAAGATAGGACTTGATCCAGTTGCAATAACAATATATTTGGTTGTATATGTTGTTTTACCAACTTTGACATTGTGTTTATCAACAATAGTAGCTCTACCCTTAACAAAATTAACTTTGGCACCTTTGAATAAGAATTCAACACCATTTTCAAGAGTTTTAGAAATTTTTGTTTTACGCTCTTGCATTTTCTTCCAATTCAATTTGACATTTCTTATATCAAGTGAAATACCAAGATCATTGGCATGTTTCATTCTATAAAATTCTTTAGCACCTTTTAATAATGCTTTAGTTGGAATACACCCAATGTTCAAACACACACCACCAGCAAATCTTTCTTCGATAGAAACAACTTTTAGGCCCATTTTCCCAAGACGAATTGCAAGGTCATATCCACCAGGACCTGCTCCAATTATTACGACATCGACTTTTTCTCCAGTTCCTGTGGGATTAACATTATTAATATTTGGCATTACAACATTTTGTGATGCATTAGTAGATGCGTTAACTTGTGTTTGTTGCATAGGTTTTGTTTGTGGCATAGGTTTTGTTTGTGGCATAGGTTTTGTTTGTGGCATAGGTTTTGTTTGTGGCATAGGTTTTGTTTGTGGCATAGGTTTTGTTTGTGGCATAGGTTTTGTTTGTGGCATAGGTTTTGTTTGTGGCATAGGTTTTGTTTGTGGCATAGGTTTTGTTTGTGGCATAGGTTTTGTTTGTGGCATAGGTTTTGTTTGTGGCATA
>JAUEKS010319268.1:0-19725 GCA_031762815.1 Tylodina fungina
GTAAATATCAAGCTTTTCTCTGATTGGTTGCCAAATATGGAGGCCATCCAATTAAAATTGCGCATTTGACAAGCCACGCAGAGCTAGGAGTACGAAGTTAGTTGTACCGTCCCGTAGGCCGTGTATCGAAGATCGCTCGACTTAATTAATATGATCGTTGCTTCATGAGTTTTTAATCAATTCAGATGAAACTTCGCAGATCGATAGATTATTTTATTCTGAACAATTTGATGTACAACATTTAGAGGTTTTATCATTATGAACAACCGGAAAATATGATTTCTGAAGTAATGTCCGTTCATGGCAATCTGCACCTGTGAACGGCATTTGTTCCCGCTGCGCAGGGGGAAGGATTGACATTGCTACAGACAACTACAGCAAGAGGGTTGAGGCCATTTTGACAAATTATGACTTAAGACAAAAAGTATCCACACCCACTCACAACAAAGGGAACATACATACTGGACTGGGTCGTGACCAAGAATGACGATTTTGTGCGAGACCTGCTTGTGACGGACATTTGTATCTCAAACAATTTTATTGTCACATCCTTACTCTCCGCCACCTGCCCGCATAGGCATAGGCTCGAAGTGAGTTCCAGACATCTACGTGGAAAAAAATCAACTACGACAAGTTCAACCATGACGTCACTCAATGCCTGCTGTCAACTCCTTGTTAGTCATCCTTCCAGACAACATTATCAACAAACTGCAATGAGTCCAGAACTGGGCAGTAAGATTGGTCCTAGGCCTTCGATATCATGACATGACGCATTCGACAGAGATGCTGCGGGATCTATATTGGCTACCAGTCATGGCCCTCATCTTTTATCAGCTATCACTTCTGACTTTCAAAGCGCTGAAGTCTTGCTCTGCACCGTATATCGTTGAGTTAGTTTCAACACCTTATCGTTCCACTCGTCTTTTGAGATCGACAAGTAAAAACCTGCTGTCCGTACCAAAGTCAGAGCTGAAACGTTATGGCGACAGAGCATTCAACACAGCAGGTTTCACTGTTTGGAACACCCCTCCTCTCTCCCTTAGGTCTTCTACGTTAATACGTAGGTCCCACCCCTTATATAACCTAATAAGTGTTGCTAGGGGTGTAAAACACGTTTCAAACAAACAAACAAACATCTGCCCTATTACTAGTGTTACGGTGCATGGCATAATATAGCCTATGGTACATGTCAGCCGCCAGCAGACCCTTTGAGTATGGAATTTCAACTGGATCTAGATTTCTAGATATTTAGATCTAGATAAGCGATTCATTGTGAGCTTGCCTACACTTCTGGTTTGTTGGAACCGAGGGTGGGTCTGAGATTAGTTTGTTCAGTAAAAGATTTTTGTTGAATGTAAGGTGTTCTTTGAGTCCGAGTTCGTTGGATTCGAGGTGTACTGTATTACTTCAGAGAAAACAAGCACGATACGGTTGTGATTAATGTGTATTTATGGGACTCTTCTCTCCAGGTCTGGCAGGAACAGCCTACTTCCTTGTGGACATGATGGACCCTCTAAATGCAAGCTTTCCTGGCTTTGAGTACAATGTGTGACAACAGGCTGTAGTCATACTAACATTTTTTTACAGCATTTTCAGCCGTAGTTAGTCTTTTTTTGCTTCAATCTTACAAATCGTGACTTTACATTTGTTAAAAAGAAAGCCAAGCCCAAAACAATTCAAGTTAATTTCTGTTAGTTCTATCTTCTTTCCAATATCCAAGTTTCCTGCGAGATGCTTAAGTGCTTCTCTTTGCAAATCTCCACCTTGTCAATGGGAGATCGTCAAAAAGATCTTCATATTCCAATCATTCATGGCTGCTGCCTGAAATTATATTGATTGAAAAACAGGAGAGGTGCACTACAAGCTATCATAAATGAGTTATGCCTTCACAGTCTATCCAGTGCCTTGACTTAAAACTTATGTGCATCCCCAGTAGCTGCACATATGGCTTTTAGACGTTGGCACATCAATACATGCTCTCTACCTAATGCACAGATGGGCTTTCTACCCCTCATGCCCCCTGATGCTGTGACAGAGTATCCACTTTGCATAACTGAGAGCTGCACCTTCGGTTCCCTGAGGCCTGCGTTGTTACTGGTGCAAGTGCCAGTTCTTGCTCACTCACTCATTATGCAAAAGGCTCAGGATGAAGGAAAAATTGAGACTTTAAAGGTCTGTGACCCTTACAGAACCTACACCTAGCATTATTATTGTAAGGAAATCAGGGCAACCGCATGGCAGATAGACATAAAGATAGTCTGTCTACAGGGTGGCTCCCAGTACCAGTATCCTCCTATCCCCATGAAAGTGGGGATCCCCGGTACCTTCTTCAACCTTGCCGACTCACCCAGTATAGTTGGTCACCATAAGAAGACAAGATGTAGGTAAAAAGGTAAAGGTAGTCCCATAGCCTTTCAGCCTTAGGGGAATGAAGTGTTAGAGCCTTCGTTATTCTTGGGGCACATATTGAGGCCGGTGCCCAGTCCTCTTCCTCGCTGTCTTTACCGTCCCCGACCCTGAAGAGGATCAGGTACCCATTTTCAGCTGGATACACTGGAGAGCAAATGTACGGGAGAGCAATAAATTGCCTTGCACGGGAATCGTTCCCCGGTCGCCAAGGTGGAAGGAAAGTTCTCTAACCACTTAGCCAATCCAGCGTACAAGATGAAGGTAGGCAAAGCAAATTAGATATTATAGTGAATCTGGTGATAGTACGGAGCACACAGGGTAGATAGCACAGAATAGAAATGCCAAATTTTTTTTATTGAATGTCGATTTTCTTGGACATTTCTGTACTTGGAACCACCAGGGCATTTGTGGGCTGTTTTTGGAGAGGAGTCTTTGGGTTTTAGGCAACCATGAGGGGCTATTGAGGGTTGGGACCGTTCTTAGCATAGAAATGTAATTCAAGTTGTCTTGTGCAGTTTTTGCGGGTGTCATTCCCTAGTGCAATAGTATAATGTATGCCCCCTGCTAATTCCCCTTAACAAGGCCCAGCTCGTAGATCAGCACCTCAGACGCTTGAAATCCATCTGATACTGTACCAGCGTGAATATTGAATCAGTTCTGTGCCAACCCCATGGTCCATGCCCTATTATGTCTGAGCAAAAGTTGGTTCTATTAAATTGAAACCTTGTAATGCTCTACTCATGGCTTTAAGATTGAAACCTACTTCCTTATCCAGTTAGACAAGATGCTCATATGAGACAAATTGAATCAGGTCAAAGAACATTTCCGTGATGCCGGCACCATGTAACCCAGTACTCTGCAAGTCTCATGGTCATGCTTCATTGGCATAGAGTAGTGAGATCACATATCAAATGCAGTGTAAAAAACTGACTTTTGGGATGATGATAGATGAGACACTTGTAATCTACAGCAGTCTGGTTGGCATTAGGAAGAGCATCCAACCATAAAGCGTTTGCTCCAAAAAAATGAGAAAGAGACCCTAAAAAAAGATGAGCTTCGTCTCAGGCTAACTCTTGTAGTCAGTAACAGCAGAGAAAACACCTTGGATGATGATGAGAAAGAATAAAGTGAGACGGAGATGAAAAATTCTTTCTATTGGTCAAATAGGGAGCAAGAATATACTGAATTTCATGAAAATGTTCAAAATTTGGTTCCTTGGATTGTTGTGAAGAGGGGAGATCAAATTAAATTCACATCACAGACGACCATTTGTAGTGGGACCCACTTAATAAGAATCCTTCAGGACCAAATCGTTTTATACATATTAAGGGGTACATGTGTATTAAGTTAAAATAAAGCGCAATAATGATCTGAAATGCCACAATGATGCTCATTCACATTCTTAATGCCCGATGTTATATCATTAGAGTTACTGATCACAAAATCTAAAATGTGTCCAGCCACGTGTGTTGTATCGTCAACATGTTGATGTAAGTTGAAGGACTCGAGGACCTTGAGAAATTTCTGAGCACTGCAATCATTTCTGTTGTCAATATGAAAGTTAAAATCTCCCATTATTATTGTCTTACCGGCTTGTAGGATCTTGTCAATGATAAAGTCTTGAAATTCCGACATGAAAGCATCAATACTCATTTATTTTGTCGTGAAGTGGGTGGCCTGTAGACACCTACGATTCTAAAAAGGGTGCCTGAAGACTTTAAGGTAATTTCAATGTGTTCAAATGTTTCTTCCAATATTGTTTCCACTCTTGTAATGTTTACAGTTTGTGTATATATCATTAATAATCCGCCATCTCTACCTTTCCGATTTTGAATTTCATAGGTGTACCCTTCAGGGATGATTTGATTTAAAGAAGTGTCATCATTATCTCCAAGCCATGTTTCAGAAATAAGTATAAAGTTCACTGACTTGTCAACAATCAGTTCAGAAAATAAGACAGTCGTGTTTCTCACTGAGCCTGCATTAAGCATTGTTATTTGCAGACCAGCAGTTTTTTCTGGTTTTTTTTTATTTGTTTCCTGTCAGCTGAACAAGGTTGTTCCTATTCACAGTACTTGACACATTTTTCTATGGAGGATATTCTGTTTAAACTGGGACACTTGCACTGAAATACGACTGACTTTTTTCCTGCTACCAGTAGTTCCTCTTTTTGTCTTTTAGTGACACACATATTTTGTTTTCTTAAACTTTCCAAAGTCTAGTTTGTTGTTAAAGCTTTCCGTCCCAAAACTGGAGCATAACACATCTACGACACGCTATTTACACTATACACACATACTCACGGAATTATAACACACCAAGCACTCAAAGCCTACAAACACACAAAACGTATAATCTACGTAAGTTGGCCTACATACAACTCTACAATACACACCTAGTACTGACTACTAGCCACATTCACATAGTTCAATACAGACACACACACACACACACACACACACACACACACACACACACACACATACACACACACACACACACACATGAACACAACACAGGCAGTCACGAATGTAATGACTAGCATAGAAATAAAGAGCAGGTATACAGGGCATGATGTTCAATAAACGGTATTGTTGACTAGAAATGACTGGAATACTGGGAGTGATCAGTATATCGCATGAAAAATGTTACATTATTTTACGTCATTTAGAAGACGCAGCGCGCAAGGGTAGAAACTATAACTAAATCTGGCTGTTCTGGCACCGATTCAAAGAACTAATCGGCTGGATGTTGAGAGTCTTAAATGATGTTGTTGGCTCTGCGAACAGTAGGCCTACGTTTATGAAAAATATCCGTTAAAGGATGTCACGACGTATGATACACGAAGCGTTGCGCACAGTTTTATTCAACCTTAATTTGTTATCTTTCGAGGAGCTATTAAACCAAACTGTGATTTTAAAAAAAGTTGGGATGCTTTCAATGATAACTCTATAGAAAGTCACGAGAAACTGCTGACTGACACGGAACTTGTTCTGTTGACGGAGAAAAAAACATTCTCTGATCTGCCTTTATAACAACTCCTGTGACATGGTAATCTCATTTAAGATCGTGAGAGATGGTGGTACCAAGAAATTTGAATGACTGGACTTGTTCAACAATTTCCCCATTTCTTGACAGTGGTACTATATCATTGCGTTTACAACGGAAACCCATGATAAGTTCTTTGGTTTTAGAGACGTTTCACTCAAGGTTATTATTAGCACACCAGCCAACCAGACTTCCAACTTCTGCTCTACAGAGAGATTCATCATCATTCCTGATGAAGCCTTCAATAGCGGTATCGTAAGAAAACTTGATGACATGCACCGAGGGATGGTGGGAAATACAACATTTAATTGATAGTCTATAATAGATAAATAATTATTGTATAATTGTTGAAGGCTGGCTTCCAAATAAGAAAGAGCCCTCGTAAAAACATCACCACTTCTAAAGAGCCCTTGAAAAAACATCACCACTTCTCGTCCTATACGTCATCGTTTCTTGCCATGACCTAGGCCTACTCTTGTGCCCAGTTCCCAGCACAGCACGCCCCGCCAACCGTCAACGTCGGCATCAACACCCAATTCTACTTTATGTTTGGTCGTTTGCATTTCATGAAAGAAAGGCTACAAGATGTGTAGACGGCAATGGTCACGATGAAAGTTAAGGGAAAAAAAAAGAAAGAAAAAAGCGTTACAGCGTAACTTGTTCTTTGAGCATAATTTTACTTGATAAATAAACTCTGTTCACACGTTCTTTTGATGAAATTGACAAGGAAGCTATACATCGGGATACTGTGCCTGGTAACTTGTAAAATAATATAATTTTAGGAGATGGGGTGGTCTTAAAATATTATTAAAGATACGACCTGTGCCTCGTGACAAGATTATAGAAAAAATAATAATCCTGAAAATCAGAAAGAAAACATTATTGTTAACGCTGCTTGTAACTTGTAAAATTATGTAAATTTAGAGGGAAGGAGGCAGGTTCTATAAAATCAGCAATAAAATATTATTTTAGAAATCTGTGCTAAGCAACTTGTAAAATTATAAATAATGTTTGAAGGCAGGCAAGGTCTTCAAAATCAGAAGGAAAATATAAGGCTGATACCTTGAAGAAAACGTCACCATTTTTTGTGCTCTACGTCACCGTTTCTTGCCGTGGCCTATTATTGTCCAAACTTCCCGGCATGCCCCGCTAACCCCACCCAGCCAGCGCTGTAGTCAGATCAGACTGTGTGTGTGTGCGCCTGTGTCTATGTCGGCACCGACACCCAATCCCACCCACTTCATGTTTGCTTGTGTACATTTCATGAAAGGAAGGCGACCTTTCTTCGCCCTATAGCCCTTTCTAGGGGGGCTGGTGTTGGCGGAGAGATATTCTTCTTATTCATTTGGATGTTGGATTTATCATTTGTGGTTGGATTATTGCTTCAAACTGGCCAAACTAGCGAGTGTTGTTGACAGCATGGGGTGCTTTCGGCAGAGCAGAGACGACGAAGATGACAAACTCCGAAAGGAAGCCAACAAGAGGATCGAGAAACAACTCGCTAAAGATAAATTATTATACAAGGGGACCCATAGATTGCTGTTGTTGGGTTAGTATTTTTGTCTGCCAAACTGAGCATCGATCTAATAGATTTCTAGTGTAGAATGAGACAAATCGAAAGATCTGTAAGTCTACATTCTCTATCGTAGGCTAACTGTGAGACTCGTTTCTCTCTTTTCATTTCCTAATGAGCTTCCGTTCTGATTTCTTTTCTCAAGGTGCCGGAGAATCAGGAAAATCTACCATTGTGAAACAGATGCGTATTTTGCACGTCAATGGATTTAGCCCTGAGTAAGTCATTTATATTTTATTCTAAGAGGAGCCGTTATGGTTTATTCTTGTAGTATCTATCGAACTAGGGGTTCTCTTAAACCGAATTATGTATGCGTGAATGATTCCAAGCTCAGGAGTAAAAGGGGGGAGTGGCCTTTGTGACTTGGTCGATTTTAGTGTGTAGTCTTTTTAGTACATCGTTGTTGTAGGGCTAAATGCTTACATTTTTTAACACCTCTTTTTCAGCGAGAGGAGGCAGAAAATTGAAGACATTAAAAGGAATGTTCGTGATGCTATCTTGGTAAGTGTCGTTTTGTTTTCTTCCTTTCACCCCTATGGATCAGTCCAAAATTCCAAGATGGCGGATTGCATAGTTGCAAGATCCTGTTAGGCCTGGCCCATCCTTGGCAAACCAGAACTGAGAACTGAAGTATAGATCTATGAAAGGTTTCATTGACACCTATGAAAGGTTTCATTGACAAGGTCAATTATTAAAAATAACAACAGATTGTAAAGACTATATAAGTGTTACTGGAGGTTTCAGTCCCCCCTCCCCTTCTTTTGCTAGTGATATTTCCCTTAAAATAACCTTGATTTAATACACCTTGTATTGTTGGCCCGGATATTTAGCTAGTCTAGTTCTAGATCTAGATCTAGATGCCTTTCATAATATGGCTTTGTCCAGTATCTCTCACTGTATCTTCTATAGCTTTAGATTAGAATCCAGTCTAGATCTAGACTCCATGACCATGAACTCTCAAATGCAAAAATTAAAGAAACTGGGCTCAGTTGATTTTGTTGAAGTGATGTTACTTCACTGTTTGTGGGACTTAATATGACAGTGAACACTCATCAATTTACCAGGGTTGGTTTTCTTTGTGTTAAAGGGTTTATTATTTTGACTTAGATCTAGTTATTGAATCAAAGATCAGATTTCATTATTTGGTCCATTCTGTGAAGCAAAGCTGTTGGTAAATGCGTGTTGTTCAGGAAACTGAAAATTGTCTATTAGACACTTTGGTGTAGAAAGGGTCGAATTTCGATAGGAAAAGCTCAACCAACTTTAGAAACTGAGAATTGTAATGAAAAAAAATCCATAAAATATCAAGGAAGGAAGATGAAACAAGCATTCCATTTTCAAATTCTCTGTCCAAAGCTCATTGACTGAAACCCCAGATATTATGCTAAACATACGTGGAAAAAATTTTTGTAGATTATAGAAATAGGTTCACATTATTGATTAAAATAATGTGAGCTTGAAAAATTGGCTTCAGATAAAAAATGTGAAAAGCTGGAAAATAAGGTCTGGGAGTCCAAAAGAATAAAAAGTTTTTTGAGCATACTATACTGGACAGTTTAGCAAGTACTTATACTCTATTTGAGTTAGTATTTCTGGTGTTCATTTAGGAATTGGGCACTTTAGCTTTAGTTAGTTACACTTAATGTTTAAAGGATATATTGTGAATGGCATTTCTATTTTTTATCCAGCTCTAGGCACTTTTCTTTTCCATCTGAATGACATCATATGTGGCATTTAAGACCCACTTGTTTGAGACTATATGTTTAATGATTTAAAATTCATGAATCAGTCTATTACTTTCATTTGATAATCTATGTGCCAAAGAACTTCAATTCTTACTCCTTAGTTTCATCATTATTGTCATTACATTCCATGTTGTTATTTGTGTTTATGGAAACCATGAACAAGTCTACCAGGTAGTTCAACTCTTGCATATATATATGGAGCCAAATACTTTCCAAAAATGTTTCCGGGTATATTTAATAATTACATGTTTTTTAAAGTCAAACAGACTGATTCTTTTGTGCATATGATAATGAATGTCAGGGTTCCCTTTTCTTAACAAATGAAACATGTTCAGATGTTGTCTACTTTATGTATTTGCAATAGAATTGAGTTTAGTAGTTGTACATTTTGTGGTGTTGCTGAAGGTAGTGTCAAATTATGTGCATTTGTTTACTAAATATATTGTAAATTTAGCTTGTACGATACCAAGTAATCCAAATCAACTAAAAATACTACCATTGTGACCTGCTTGAACATTGTATTCTGAGGAAGAAACTAGATCAGAAGAGCGCCGGTGCCTATTAGATGATAGCACAAGTTTTTTTAGAATCAATTCTCAAACAAGTTGACTGCGTCAACCTATGGTATACCAAGTTTTCAAAGGATTTTTGAAGGCCATGTTATACTCAAAAAGTGCTGTCAGGACAATGTTTGGTATGTGAGCGATTAGTTCAAGATTGGAAATCTCACTTCGTGTTTTTCTGTTGATTTCCTACTTAACGGTTTTGTTACTGATGTAAGATCTGCTTTTGGTCACAATTTTAATTCATGGCGGTCGAGTCAGTGAACATTTCCTTGGTACTGACTACCTGTGGCATAGCTGTACCAGTACCACAATAGCTTAAAATATTGTGGTTGTATACCTAGCATGTTTTAGTGATCGACTATTGGAAAGGTGAAAAACCAAGAAACCCGGAGTCTATGTGTCACCTAGATGACATCAGGAAGGACATCTCATCCGGCTCATAAAACTTTTGCTCCTTTTCAGGGAACTTTTCCTTGCTAATGGTATCATGTTACTTAGTTCTGCCTTATAATATCACCATGCATCACCACTATAGAATAGTGAAACACGTATCTGGTGTGTCGTAAAATTCAACCTTAGGGTGGCTAAAGCTGTAACGTCTGTAGACTAGGATAGTCTGATTGGCATCAGGAAGGGTATCCAATCTTAAAATGTTTGCTTGAAATTATATGAAAGATGACCCCCTTTAAAGAGATAACATGCAGTGTCTCAGGCTAAACCCTGTAGCTTCGGGAAAAGGTCAGTAAAATGTTGATTTAATTGATTGATATATTTTCAATTTATTGTTAGTATTTCTTTTGGGCTTATTGAGCTAACACAGAATCAGACATTATCTGATAAATTAAACTAAACACAATTATGTTAGCCAGTACTGTGAAAAATTGCTAGTTTTTAAAAATGGTGTTATGGAGTTAATTATTTATGTACCACCACCAAGGAGGACAGAATTTCTTTCATTGATGTATGACCTTCAATACTCCTTCAAAAACATTTTGACTTAAAAAAAAAGTTGAGACATCGGTATTCTACTTCCCAGTCTAGTTGGCTTAGGCAAGTATCCAACCATGTAATGTTTATGAAAACAAATGAGAAATAAAGTAGGAACAGCCAAAAGATGAACGAAGATGGCACGAATCTTCCTCTTCTCTTAATACACCATCATCTGATTCTATTATCTTTGTCCTTTAAGGTTGTTTTTTTGTTTTTTTTGGTTTGCAAATTAAAGGGATTATGAAGTTGCCTGGTTTAGGGAATAGGGTGAGTGATTGTATCCACACTGGCGTCCACTTATGCCAAGTTTGAGTTTTGTATGTGCTGGCGCATTGTCATAAGGTAACATGACTGGTTAATTTCCTGTCCGCTCTTAGGGCACCTGTCAGAATAAAACTACCCTGATCTCAATTTCAATATATACTAATAGCATGAGCTTGCCAAGTAAAGACATCTGCACCTTTACCCTTTTGGAAAGAGGCGGACCGTGATTCATCATCATAATAATTTCCCATCGCCCCTTCCAGGGTATAGACCATGGACCAGAGACTTTCAAACACTCCTGTCTTGAGTCAGTTTCGCCAATTCGTCCAAGAATACCCACTTCCCTTAACATCCTCATCCAGACACTTTGTACAGGAAATCTGTGGTCTGGCCTACCCTTATTCCTTTTCTCCTGTGACTGGATTCCATTTCAGCATTTGTCTGGTGGTGCTACTGTTTGACTTTCTCATGCTACTGCTTGGCTTTCTCTGAGCATCCAAGCCAACACCATCTTCACCTGCCAATTTCTTCTCTGTACTAGTAGGTATCTGACAGGTCCTTTCCCATAGATCTTCATTCCTAATTTTATCCTGCCACTGTATTCTGAGAATTCTCCCTAAGCACCCTTTGATGAAGATCTGTACAAAGTTTTGTGCCGTTTTCTTTTGATGTTATTGTCTACATTTCTGACCCATACAGAAGTACTGCCTTCACATTTTAATAATCTTATCTTAGTGTGTCGGGAGATTTTCCTTGCCTTTCATATTTTCTGTAATGGATTAAAAGCTGTTTTGGCTTTTGCTAATCTTGCTTTGATGTCAGCTGCGGTTCCTCCATGCTTGTCAATTATACGGCTATGACTCCACTTCTTCCAGTGGTCTGTCAGTCAGTGTGATAGGGCTGTCAGTGCCTGATTTGGTTTTTCATGAATGCATGTGTAGCCCTCAGCTTTTGAATATAATGCCAATCAACTCCTCTATTCAAGATTACAAAGTCCATTGTATCCCAGTTTTTTTTTCCAGCTGTGACTTCCTTCACATTACATTACATATTAATTGGGTTCAGGGTCAACATCTTGATCTTGATAAATAAGATGCAAAAGGCAAATATGCCCATCAACGCAAATTTTACCTAACGTTTCACATGAAGTAGAAATTGTGCACTCGAGTTGCTATCAATTGTCTGATTTGGGAGATGGCCCCATTCTTTTAATGTTGGGGGAAGAATCTTTTTTTTTGTAAATGTTTGTTCACGTTTGGGAATTGGGTTATTTATAATGCCCACAATTTGTCCATCGATATCAAATGGTCAAAGAAATTGTTTTGTCCGTTGTAGAGCAGAAGGAGCAGTTGTTACTTGCAATTTATTTTCAATTACTTTTGGTAAGGGTTCAGAAGACTATAAAAAATCTTTGACATGTTGAAATGCTCATGAAGAGTTCTCTCAGGTAACCTACAGTTAGCTGTATTGGCTAGCCTTTTTACTTTTGCCTACCTCTAAGCACAATTCTCTTCACTACTATTACATTATTCTCGGTCACAGCTGAAACTGAACTTTCTTTTTGGGATTAAAATGCTTCAGTATCTGCGTAAACTGCACATTATTCCTTGGAAATGAGGAAAGTTCATTGTGGATCACATTTCGTTATGACACATTTATCCCTTTAACTTTAGGAGTCTCTTTTCCAGTGTTCTCGAGCAAAGGGTTTATAACCGGATGCCCTTGTTGGTGCTAATAAGTTTCTCAAGACTATGAATGTCTCGGTGCACCTTCCCAAAAAGTCTGTCTGTACAGCATGCTGGATATGTGTCTTCACTACAATTGTCACTTCTCAATTGCAATAAAGACGAGAGCCGCAGTTGTTATATCTGACCTCGGTTGTGATGCTTATTCGGACTAGGATTATATCCATACAATACACTGTCAAATTCACCAACTTGTGTGAATTTCAAGAAATTTAATCTTCTAAATCTTTCATCTTCTTCTCCCTTCGGCTTTTCCCTTTTGCAGGGATCGCCACAGCGAATATTCATTTGCTTAAGTTTCAACAATTTGCTTTTATTGCTGGAAGGCTTTCCTCACATCAGTCTTCCTTGTTTGTCCACACTTAGGTAGCTTGGCAAGGATCAACGAAATTGAGCTAGATAAGAAATAATATGTGGAACTTCAAAATTTTCGTGCCCAGGTAGCAGTACATCATATTCTTCGATTTTCACCTGTCAAGGAGTTTTTAACATAAGTAACTTACGCACAGGATTTCCTAGTTTTATAGTCCGTCTCTGATAGGGCTTCTGCCGTTAAGACTACTCACTACCCAGTTAAAGCTAGGGGTGAGTAGTTTTAAACAAAATAAAATTCGTTCTATCTGGCCCGTGAATCTGAACTAGGTACTGTGACTTTTCTAGCTAGCTGAATGCCTACCACCATAGCCACCTTTAAATCTTTCATATTTTTTTTTATACAAGTACATAACAAAAACCTTATTGTTCTGCATGCTCTCCTCATATTTCTATGACTGTAATCCATGGCTATAAAAATTGATATCATATATGTATATTGTTTCAAATCAGTTCCATATTATTGATCTTCCCTTTAATGAAATGATCTTTGTGATTTCTAAGATTCTCTAATACTTTGTTTTATCCTGCAACAGACAATTACAGGTGCTATGAGTGGATTGAATCCACCTGTCACCCTGGAACATACAGAGAACAAGGCCAAAGTTGACTACATACAAGACAAGGCCAGTCAAGCGGACTTTGAGTATCCCTTAGTAAGTGACATTTTTGTACTAGATTTTATTGTATCAAATTTGCGCATTCTCCCTGGCTGGTCCTCTAGTTGGGTCTTGCCACAGGATATGATACTGTGGGGTATGTCTGTTTGAATTTTTATATTGATAATAATTTTATACTGTTAAGTTAAGCTGATTGGACTTGAGATTTTTACTTAAGCGAATGTGGACTGGTACTTATGCATGGGTGCTGGACTGCCGTTTTTTCCGGCAATCCGTTTTTTTCAACTGAAATAAAATACCTTGCTGGTTTTTCGCCGATTTTAAGTGGTATGTATTCATTATTTAATAAATTCAATTTATAATTATATATCATAACTTCTTGACTGTTAGAATAATGGCACAGTGGCGCAGTGTTTATCACTATTTAGGGAACTATTATGCAAAATGAGTATTGCAAGCGATCTACAAAAAATTGCAGGTTTTTATCTAGTAGCTAAACTCGATTGCAGGTGTTTTGAAGCTTGGTCACTGGCACCCATGTATTTATGTGAGATGCCCATGGCCAACATTATAGGAAGTGGGCACTATTAATACACTTTTATTAAGTATTATTTATTTTCTGTAAAGAGCCTCTAAAAAGTCATCTTAACTTTTTGAAATATTAGTACTAACAAGGATTAAATAAATCTTAATGTTCCCTTTTCATACCTTTGTCAATGCAAGAATAATTTTGAACAATTGTCAGTAAAAAAAATTGATATGAAAACATGTTTGATTTTGGGGCAATCATATCCTGGATAGTCTTGCCCATACCTCTAGATGCCATTCATTCCTTTTGATTGCATCCCCTGTATATTCAAACCCTTTATTCTTGTTATAATTTAGAATTTGGACATACTTCTGGTTCTACAGTTATACTTTGTATATACACACATTTTAAGACCTCGCTGCCATTGTGATCGAATATACTGGAAATTTGCACCAGCCACTTTTATTCTTTCGGGTAACTGACACTATCACATTGATAGATAAAAAGCACCACCCGAGATATGCTTATGTTTTAAATCATAACATTTAAAATATGTTTATATTTCAAATCATAAAATTGATGTAATTTGGTACCTTTGAAATTTAGTAAAATGAGAGAAAATGGGCTGTATAGTATTTATTAGCAAGGAAATAATTGATTGGAAATAAAGTGTAAAAATTATACAATGGAAGCAAATGAAACGGTGAAACTAAAACACGTGAAACCCTTTGGAGGTACAAAATAATCATCTTCAGATTTTTTAAAGCTGGTGTCTATAATTTCAGCACGCACTTTTACTTTTAGATTTCTTTTCAGTCTCTTTCATAGTTTTGGAACCAAAAATTTAACTTGGTTCGCTCATTCTTCCTAACACCAACCAGATTATTATAGGCTAGGGATGTATCAGCTGTCATCTTCTCAAAACTAGGCGTTTCTTACAGTGTATGCTTTCTAGTATATGGATGGGGTACTGCCGTGCTACAGGCGGTGCAAGGTTACATAGTTCATGTACTGTTCGATATACGTAAAATGTACCCATCGCCTGATGCGATTGCTGGTTGTAATGTGGTTCTTTATCAAAGGTAAGCCTTAACCTTAAATTGCCAAATCCTGAGCTGTGTGCAGAAGGGAAAAGCCAAGGAGGAGGGTATTCCCTTAAGAATGGACACAAAAGAAGCATAACAATTCAATCAAGTACAAATAAGTTACTTGACAGAATCTCTGACTCAGTCGGCCATTTGTAATATTTAAATTATGAACATAATATTGTGCCTGAAGTGCCCAGATGAAATTATTTTGAGTTTACAGACAGATAAGATTGTTGAGTAGTGGAAAAGGAACAGGTATTTAGAAACCCGAGAGTTGCTTTAGATACTTGCTTATTGCATATGTGTAAGTGCTACAGATGTAGAAACAGGCAGAATCTTTCATGTGAAGACATCTTTAGGAGCTGTAGATAGTAATTATTGAGACCATGCTACAGTTTTAATGGGACATGATTTTTAAATGAGTTTCTGTCACTAATTCGCTGTGTAACATGTATACAAACTTGTTGTCTTGGTCTTCCTTTTTATTTTTAAAAGTTGCCGGTGTCCCTGTGTTCAAGTTTTTCTTATAAAAAACTGGATGCAGACCGTTTAATTACAATTTGTAGTGTAAATAATAGATAGAAATTCAAAATTGTCAAGGATTGGACATAAATTATATCATATTTCATCAGTTAAGTTTCACTATTTGCGAAAAGGCACGTAAGTGAAATGCTGCAGTCTGGACAAATAACATTTTGTATCACGCTGTATTGTGGTATAAAGCAATTTACTGAGCTGAGTTTTCAGGGGAAATTGATATAAAATTCTCAATTATGGCACGTGTAAAGGTCTATGAAGTAATGGAAAGTGCTATCACTGTCAGCGGGGAAAAAATGACGAGAAATTGGCAGGTGCAGATAACATGCCATTTTAGGAAGTTTAAATAGAACTGTTCTCGCGGTCTGAGAAAATCTATCTTCAATGAACTCCAAGATTACAATTGCGCATAGAATGTGAGCTGCACAAGGACATGTGCATCTTTTTTTTTAGACCATGAGTCATGTGAATATTGTGACTGAAATTGTTGAGAAATATGATACACCCATACTGTCTTGTTGAGGACTGGATGTGGCCATAATAATGCAGACCTGCCACAATGTTTAAAGTAAAATCAGGATACCCAGTCAAAAAAGTCAGTATTTGAGAAAAAACCCCAGGATCAACTAATGCAATGAAGAATAAAATTGTTTAAAAAATCAGGATTTTTTACAATTAATGCTAAAAAATCAGGATATCTGCTTTAAATGTCTAATAAAAGACCAGGGTATCCTGATTAAATCAGGATAAATGGCAGGTCTGATAATGTCTCTTCTTTTCACTGCACTCAGCAAATTGCCTCATATTATGCTTGTTACTCCTATTTACCTCTAATCACTGGTTATTTGCATATCTCCTATTGAATGCTGTGATATTTCTTTGAAGTTCGACTGTTTGCATTCATGTCTCAAAGCATTTAGAGTTCAGTAATACTATAATAGTAATAGTGCCTACTAAAGCCTTACTTTTTATTCATTAATATATTTCTTGTCTATCCAAATTTGTTTCAGTTTTTAAACTAGTTTTGGCGTCACTCCCTCTGCCTCATCTTTTTTAATGACTCACTGAATATATTATTATATTACTACTAGGACAGGCTTACATTTGCTCTCTTCCAAGTTAATTCAATCCAATCAACTTTATTCATCCCTTTCAAGCAATATCAAGTTGTTCATATATACTAGCTGCAAACATCACCGCCATCTGATGTATCAGTTTAGACTTTTCAGTGTTAAGTGCCATGGATGCGTAACCGAGTTTGGTTCCATTTCTTCCAGTCTATATTCACTTCTGATCTCAAATTCCCGATTTGGTCCTTCCAATGCGGATAGAATATTTTTCAGAGCTTCAGTGAATATGCGTTCGAGGAATTATTAAAAAAAGGCTGAGGAGGGAGGTCACAGACACATGTGCTTTCTTTTCTTTCTTTATTTCCTTGCGCAAGTACATGTATTACACAATTTGCCTTACTGTAGAGCTGCAGATTAGTGTTGATTAGTTTCTGGTCCATGCCCCTCATGTTGAACGCTTTACATAAAAGTTTATGAAGACGTGAATTAGTTTCTACTTACTAATGTTTATAGGTAATTCTTTCCTGGCGCTGTTTAACTGATCTGTTACGTTGACGAAAGTCTGAAGACTGTTTCTCATTCACCTCTTGTGTCTGTAGCCAAAATATGTTCAGTAATATCGTTAATGTCAAAAGACTACTCATCCTATCTAATAACCTCACTGATGGAAATAATCTTTTTAAGAAGCAATTTTTCTGTTTTTTTTTGGGGGTTTATTTTTGCCATCTTTTATTAGTTCTGCTGATATATTCTCAATTTCAGCTATTTATCGTCTTTTTCAACATCTTCACTAGACCTATAGATAAATGCATTTTATGATTGTTTTGAGACAATTCATTAGGAGTCTCCAACCCACACCATGGACTCAATTCTATTGATTGTGTTTTCCGTGTACTTTGAGAGTTGAAGACACATTCTGTCACTTAAATAACCTATGTGTGTTGCAAGTGACATAAAACTTTAACTTAAAAAAAACAACTTTAAAAACTGAGTGAGTGTGTGCACTTCTCAGCACTAGATCTAGTACCATTAACTCATTTTGTGCCACATTTTGTTTACCGTTATGTAAACAACGCTTCAGTGGCAAACTTCGCTTCCAGAAAGTTTTGTTGTTTTATTTCTCAAAGAGATTTAAAAACTAGGATCCATAGAAAGAAATAAGGAAATAGACCGACCGATCTATTGGTCATTTGCAAAAATGGCGAAAATAGCAGGACCGATATGTCCGTCTCTGGCACAGAATGAGTTTCTTACAAATCTTTCTAAGTAAGTGAGCTTTGTGAACCAAATTGACAAGACAATATATTTCCTCTTTGAGACAGTATTTTTCAGTCTTCACTTGTGAACTTCTCTCAACATGCTCCCGATAGACGTTTTTATAATAAAATGTTTTTTTTTTTATGATTCAAATCAAAATTTGTTCAGGGATCATTTCATTGCTTCTGATACCATGTAAATCAGTCCCACTTGTCACTGACAACCTTTGTCACTTGACTGTACCTCACTGGCAAAGAATAGTGAGGCTCATCCAGTACTTTTAAACCCATCTTTATTCTATAACAGTCTATCTGGCGCCAAGAAGAAGATATGAGACCCCTAAAAAGAGATAGTGCCTTGGTCTAGTACCTGTAAACCAGGGACAACAGCCAAATACAAAACAAATATTGAAGATGATGGTGATCTGAAATATTCTGTGCGTATGCAACGCACAATTTCAGAATTTGATTAGTGACCTATTATAGTTTATTTATGTTTTCTTTGCTCTCTATATAGTATTTCTTTGGGTTTTCAGTTGTTGAATTCTTGTGTTATTTACCTGCTTATTCAAGCAATGACAAATTGGTCAAATTTTCCGCTAATGGTCGCGTCACCAGATATTCGCCCTGATCTTTGGGTCTCTGGTCTTTCCTACCTGAAATGGAGGCTCCCGATAGTGTTTGTATTGTCTGTCTTAGATTATATGCTCCTGAAAGTTAAGCTTGGCAAGGTCGTGGCTGCTTTGTTTCTGTGTGCCTGGAAATGTCCATAAATTTGCTCTGATCAATGCTAGGCTTGAATTTGAATCACAGTTAGGCGCAGGTGTAGTGTTGAAATGATTACCGCAAAGTCCACTGGGGCATGTGCAAATGCATTTATAGCTACATGTCATGTCGTGTTGAATCTGGTGTATTCTAGCTAACGTACTACTCCCCTTTAATAAATTTGTACTCTCTTTAGAGAACTAGTTTGTGGATTTGAATCTCTTTGCGTATCCTAGTTATCATTTGCACTGACATCTCTAAGCTTCCATGTCAAGATTCTTAACTCCAGGATCCCCTTCTATGATCTTTCCTACACCAAGCCCATGTTGCCAAACACCCAACTGCCCTCAACGCCTTAAATTATAGATTCTGTTCTTTCCTTCTTTTTTTTTAATAAGAAGGAAATCACACTGTTAACTCATGATGAGTGTGTTAATAATTTATGTTCCTCTCATTAAAATAGCATGTTATCTGTACCGGGAGTTAGATGAAATCCATTGGAAGATTCCAGGATTCTAGTTCCCTTACGGTTCCTTTCTCTGCTGACATACAATTCAGGCGATGATTTTAAAAACTGTTTTTAGACATATTTTTGGCAACAGTTTAAATTGAGCGTCTTTCTTGATTATTCTTCCAAGCCTCCAATCAATTTTTCGTGGTAATCAAATTATCTGCTAAAAGAGGATTCTACTGTTATCACCACCTATTGCCTGCATACCTAAAACAACAAAGGACTTTCTGGGGCTCACAACAGAATATTCCATTTCGCCTCCACCTATTGCCTCATTGGAAAGAGCCTTAGTACGTAGTCTAGCCTAAAACAGTGAAGGACTTTCTGGGGCTCACAACAGAATATTCCATTTCACCTCCACCTATTGCCTCCTTGGAAAGAGCCTTAGTACCTAGTCTAGCCTAGAACAGTGAAGGACTTTCTGGGACTCACAACAGAATATTCCATTTCACCTCCACATATAACATATAGCTATCTATAGAGTACATTGAATTTGACAAATTGATATATTGTCAGCTGTTCAAATGATACAAGTTTTAATGTGGATAAAGTGAGGGCCACCCTGTGGTCGAGTGGTTAACCATTTGGCTTCAGATGCGGACGACCCGGGTTCGAATCTCCACGGGGGCAGATTTTG
>JAUEKS010319269.1:0-13078 GCA_031762815.1 Tylodina fungina
TGATGATGATGATGATGATGATGAAGATTGAGGGTGATATTTGATTGATTAGCTGATTGGTTGATGATTGATTGATTGATTGATGATGATGATGATGATGATGATGATGATGATGATGATGATGATGATGATGATGGCTATACATGGCTGAGAATGAAAACAAAAGAACAGAGTACTTCATGAATTAATTGCAGTATTCGGCCAAGTGAGACAGTTTAACCCTCTGAACATTGTACATTGGCCTAGGTTCTGATCAGCATTAATAGTGGGCTTTTGTTTTTGATTTTAAAGTTTAGACAGGCATTAGTGCAAGCGAGCAGTAACTCATTATGAGATGTGTAGATGTAGCTTTATATATTTTGTAATTTTAAAGTATATTGTTTTCAGAAACCATAGAACTCTGTGTTTTTGGGATGTGCTGATGATGTCGATGTAGATGGTAGTACTAGTACCCTAGTGAACTGAGATCATTGCCAGAAACATATTGTGAAGCCTTTTGATATCCTTGATGTGAGCTCATGTATATAATTCTCAATGCTTTTGTCTCATCATCAGGGTGAGGGTGGGAAATTCCGTCGAGCTCCGTCCTGGCGAAAAAAGTTCCGCAACAAGGACAGCAAGAGTGGGGAGGAAGGGGAGGCCACAGCTGCCGGCGCTGTCCCAAGTCCACCCGAGACCTATGTGCAGTCCTCGCCTCAACATGTACGGCGTAACACAGCCCTAGCTTCAGCAGCAGCAGCAGCAGCAGCAACAACAGCACCAGTAGTGACCACTGCCCCCTCATCCTCCTCCCCTGCAGGCTGCAGTCCTGCTACAGTTTCGTCTTCGGTGCCTGTGGCCACCCTGGCCAATGCAACCCCTGACCTCAGGAAACCTGCACCCAACGAGAGGCACTGCTGAGCAAAGCCAGCAAATAACAACGGGCAGATAGGTTTACTTCCCCTTTCTCATAGATTGTCTCCTCTTGCTCGTCCTATTTGTCATAGTATGACCATCGGGCAGCATCGCTGCAGCTGGCCAAGCTCAGTGGTCTGGCACGAAGTTGTTGTTGCTTAGAGAGGGCTGAGATTGCGCGGTGTGTTTGCTGCCTTAGTCTGGGGTCACCAGCCCAGCCCCAACCAGTCAGTAGAGTCAAAGTCATGGGCACTCTGGAATGAGCAAACCTGGGCACTCAAGAAAGGCTAAAGGCTTTTTTCTTTAACGGACATTGCCTACTTTAATTGTGAGCGTTGTACTTTATGCTTGTGAGAAAGGATACTGTTCATCTTTGTTATAAGAATCTAATGTCCTATTTATGAGACAAGGCTGCTTTAGTTCTGTAAATATTTAGCTGTATGCAAATGGGGTTTCCAGATCAGCTAGACCAATAGCTTCATATGGCAGAGGTGGGAGCTCTCCCATGTCCTCATTTAAAAGATTGCAACATTCGATATTGTATGCATACATTTGTTCCACCGAGTAACAAGCCATTTCAGCGGTTTTTACTAATAATACTTTGGACTTAAGAACAAACCTTCAGTGATTTATCGTTTTATTTTAAAGGGAAAACCCCCCCCAAATTTTTATCACTCATAATATATCCACTATATTTTTTTTAGGGATAGACGTCCAGACAGCTTGGTGCCATTCACACGAGCTTGCTTCCTCAGTGATATCATATTCATCATCATCATCATCATCATCATCATCATCATCATCATCATCATCATCATCATCATCATCATCGTCGTCAACATCACCATCATCATCTACATTGACATTATCTGCATCTCCACCGTCATTGTCTTCTGGTTTAGCGTTTTTTCATTTTACTATTCTCTATGTCGTGTACTCCCTGTCCTAGCCTGGTCTGCCGAGACGATTTTACTCACCCTATAATGATGACTTTGTGTATAGTTTTCATTGATACAATTTGTTGGTATTTATTCAAAGTCTCGTGTGCTGTTCTATTTGAGGCAAGGACTGGCATGCTTGTCGAAATGTGGCCTCCTGTAGTACTGGGACACCCTTGTGAATGTTTCTGTTAGTGAAAATGATCTGACCTCATTGTTACTCTCCATGATATCTGTGAATACCTCATTGTGTGGAGTGTGAACGAACTGTAGATGATGCTAGAGAATACCTTATAGGTGAGACTTAGTTTTAGGAGCAAATTTTTCCAGTTGATGTCATTGTGAATGTTGTCTTTGTTTCCAGAGGACTTTTTTAGTGAAGTGGTAAGCATGATATTATTTTACTTAGGGCTTTATTGTTTACATCTGTTTTCTTCACTTTCTAGTCTAACCTCCTGCTAAGTAATTCAGAGTTATGCCCAGATTAAGTAGGTCAGGGTTATGCTGAGAAATCCTCTAGCTAAGTAGGTCAAAGATAGGGAGAGAACCTCAGACAAAATAGGTCAGAGTTATACTGAGAGAATCTTGGTTAAGTAGGACAGAGTAAAGCTGAGGGAAGCTCAGTTATATTGAGCCTTAAGCGAAGTAGGTCAGTTGTATACTAAGAGAACAACATGCTAAGTAGGACAGACATAAGCTGAGAGAAGTTCAAGCTAAAAATATCCCGAGACATACTGAGAGAATATTAGGCTAAGTAGGTCAGAGAATCTTAGGTTGATTAGGTCAAAGTTAAGCTTAGAACATTTCAAACTAAGTAGGTCAGGGTTATGGTGGGAGAACTTCACGCTAAGTAGGTCAGAGGTATACTAATTGGGGTTATAAACCATACTGGTTTGCAGTATTTGATTTAAAGAAAGGATTTTATGTGTTTTTTGACTGTCGACATTCTTAAGCATCAAACTGTAGGGTTTGCATTCTGGATAGTTTGGTGGTGATGATTTTTGCAAACATGTTTCTATAGTCATTGTAAATGGTGTGCGTGTGTATGTGTGCGCATGCGTGCGTGCATTGTGTGTGTGTATAGATGGCCTCCCTATGGATCTGACCAGTCGTGTGCTCCTCAAGCTTCTCTCTAACATCATCTTTCCCAGACTTTGAAACTTTTAATTCCTTTCAAAATATTGAAATTGGCGCTATGTGGAACTGCCTACATGAGATCTCTATTTTTTTTTTAAGCAAGATTATGAAATGCATTGTTTTCCTTGGTTTAATTTAGGGATGAAGGAGACAAGAAATCTTGAAATTTGGATTTTTTTATTTTTTTTGTTAATTACTTAAAATCTTAAAGCTGGCTGAAGTGAAGATGCATTCCTTTTTTTGGGCCGCACCCAATCTCCAATGACCACATTCAAGGGTGTCAGTGTCAACCATGCAGTCCAATATGATCAACTCAGCATCAGTACCACTCTGTCAGAGAGCTTTGGCTATGTCGATGTGTCCATGTCTACAAAATCCAAAGATGTGAGGCCTGCTAACGTGAGGAGAAATTAAGTGTGTGGCAAACCACAATGTGAAAATGTACAATACAAACAAGCATGCTGTGACTTAAACTGGCAACTCCGTGTATATTATAAATTTTATGTATATGTAATTTTAGGACGTTCTGGCATGCAAAATATGAGGAGTAAATTGTATACATCATGTTAAGAATAAATGATAAACATAGTTTCAAGGGGAGTCGTTAGTGATATACATGGTACTGAGGATAAATGGTATGCAGTCATCGTCATTATAATCTATTTTCTTCTTTGTGGCTGCTGTCTCTTTCTATCTTATTTTGTTCTGGAGCAAAGGTTCTATGGCTGGATTCCCTTCCTGATGGTAACTAGACTTTAAGACTAAAAATGCTTGGCTTTCACCTTCCCAAAAATATGCTTTGCGCTGCACTGGGTAAACGGCCTCATATATGCCTGAGGCCTGGCCATGCGACAGGAAGTACGAGCTTATGCCTGTAGTAAGATGTATCCTGGCTTGGACTCCGTTAGTGTAGGAAAGAAATATTATGCTTGATGTAGTGTGACACAGGTTTTGTCTTGGGTGATTCTAAGTGTTCATGTAACGATGTCTTTTACAGTGAGTCATCCCTGTGCTACTTTTCCTGCAGTGTTCTTTTTACTTTCAAGTGTTCTTACCCACTTTTAGTCTTCACCCATCAGCACGAAATGAACAGACCATTCCAATGTTGCGATTGCCACTCATCGTTGTTATTATATCATCATTCATAGCTTTTTGCTAGTGTCTCTGGATAATAAAATAATAATAGATATCATTTATAGCACTAAATCCTCATTGATACAAGATGTAAGCGCGTACACACTACTATTACCCCGACAGGCCAATGTCATACTGAAACCAGCTCAACACCCTGAGGAGTATACAGTACAAGCTACCAGTTTAGCGCTCATACGAACATTCTGACAGAGTATTGTTTACTGTCTGTAGTCGGGTACCCATTTTTATACCTGGGTGGGGTGAGGAAATTTGTGAAAAGTGTGTCTCCCAAGGACACGTCAGGTGCCCAGCACTGCTAGGATTCGAACCCACGACCCCTTCATTGCGAGTCTGGCAGCCTAACCACTAGGCCACTGATGCCACTAATACAGGACTACATGACCCCTGTTAGCTAGTGAGGGATGATCTCTTTCTCATTGGTTTTGGAGCAAAGCTTTTTTGCAGGATTCCCTTCCTGATACCAACCAGACTGACGGAGACTATAGATGTCCCAGCTTTTATCTTCCCAAATTTCCGCTTTTATGGCTGGCTTAGTATGCTAACAATGAAAAGAGAGAAACTGGAACATCTTATGACAACCGGGATGATGGATGGGAAATGCAGCAGGGGAAGACAACGAGAAAAGATGATAGACGGACTGGCAAAGTGGCTTAAAGCAGGAAGAGTGACTGAAGCACTGAAAGCAATGAGAGGTCGAGAAGTGTGGAAGGACTTGATCGCCAACCCCACACAGCATGACACCTGATGAATGGAATATGCTAATGTGGCTAACACACTCCACCTGCTGTGTGACTACGCCATGGGTTTGTGGTATTACCTTCTTGTGTTGCATCCCAATCTGGGAGTTTCCCACATGTTTACAATCACTTTTCAAAGAGCACAGAACCCGCTTTGTTTTCTACTGCAGATTAACCCAGTTGCGCACAACGGACGTAGATGTGAGATAAGAACAGCCTCCATATTTCTCTTACTATAGAACATGGCCACCACAGATCTTGTACTACAGAATATAGTTCCCATATTATGGTCATGTAGTTCAGATATAGTAAGCCCCTGTCTATTCCTTATTTCTTTCTTTGAATATGTGTCTTTTGTCTTTGTATATAATTAAATCCTAGACTAACGGTGCTTCAAACCTTCAATATATTCATGTGTGGTTGTTGGGGGAATTCTGTGGCCTGAATTTCAGGGTATTTCTGATAAATAATTGTTTTTCAGCGAAATTTTTTTAGTGACAAACTTTAATATTTTTTATTTCTTTGTTAAGAAAAACCCAAAGAATTCTGTGAGAAAGAACAGTACATTTAGTTTTAGATTTAGATTTGAATTAAATTGACCTGAAGGATGCTGTGGTTTTGTGATCAATGAGCAGTTCTTGATCAATTGTTGTTTATCTTCATGTAAGTTGAGGAGGGTCTAGATAGTGTATTTGAGAGCTTGGAGTCTCACTGGCTTAGTGGTAGAGCGTTGGACTATGGACAGAGAGGTACTGGGTTCAAACCCTGCGGTGGTACATTTGACAAGAAAAGTAAGAAAATTTACCCGTGTTGCTTCACTTAACCTAGGTAAAAATGGGCACAGCTTCGGCTGAAAAGGATTCGGGTTCTGTGATAGACTAGCATCCTATTCAGGTATGGATGGATAAAATCAGTCCCCGTTCCCTTTATGCTACCGGTATTGAAACCGGGATAAGCACCTGCCCTATGAGCTGAATGGCTCAAAAGAACTACTTACTTTTACTTTCTGCCTCTTTGTTTTCTACTTCCTCGAGACATGTATGAGTTTGTTGTTATAACAAACCAGTTTATTCTCATATTTGTACCTAGTTCCCTGATCTGTATCAATTTCCCAATGCTCATTTGCTTCTCAAATACCACAACAGTAGTTTAAAACCAAACTTGTAAAGACGCATTGATCATAATTTTGTTAATTCTGTTCTCAACACCGACCGAAAGGAACGAAGGTGGTGGTGATCTTGGTACTTAAACACCAATCAACGTTAATTCTTTGTAAAATGCTGAGTACTTAAAAGCATGTAATATACATTTCATATTTCCCATTTTCATTTCTTCAGCCTTTACTTTGACCCTAGAGAGGAGTGGAAGCTACGTATATATATGTATATATATCATAGCAGCTTAACCAAGGGCAGCACGTAAAGGGAAGACTATGTGGCTGTGTCTCAGAATAACAAGGTGTAATGAATGTCTTGCATGCAAGTTCTGAGCATATTTATAATAATGTCTTCATTCACAGATGTGCACATTGTTTTCTTCCACTTGTGAACCCAGTTCCTAAATGGTGAATCTGGTCGTAACATGGGAACCCAGTCTTAACTGGTGAATTCAGTCTTAAAACTTGGGAAGCCTGTCTTTACTTAGAAACTTTAGTCAACACCTGATTGGCTGTAAGAAAAGTAGTTATATACAATCTTGCTTAACTCCTCAATACTTCTGTCCATCACACAATTTAATCGTTTTTTGTAATATTGCTTTGATCTTCGGGAGGAAAATAATTTCAATAGTTCTAGATTGTGTGTAAGACATTCGCTTCAATTTACTGGTATTCAAAAGTGTAAGTTAGAAATGCTTCAAATGTCATGTGTGCTGTCGCTAACAAATGATAGAACTACAAAAGTTGTGATTCTGCCTCGTGATTTCATGTTTCTCTTGTGGTGATATGCTTCTGCTGTGTGTGTATGTGTGTGTTCCGGCTGTCACATGCTGTGTTCTATGGAGAGTCTCCAAGTTGTTAATGCTAGCTATGTGAGCAGATGTACAGCATACAAGCTATGTGAACATGAAATGTTTAATATATTTCTAGGTGAAACATGAAATATGTTGTGATTTCTTTGTAAAAATAATGAATGAAATGTGAAGTACAATATCTTATTTCGCGAGTTTTTGAATGAAATATGAATTTGCATTGTCTTTAGTGAGTTTCTTGATGAATCCAACATTCATACTTTCTATTTGAATATGAAATATTCTAAACCTTTCAGGTTTTCTCCCTCTCTCTCTCTCTTTCTTTCACGCCGTCTGTATTTCCTATCAATGTATGAAGGTGTACTACATAATGTGAATGTGTCAACCTTTTGAGACATGTAAGGCAGGGGGAGGGACAGAACAGCCAAGGCAATGTGCAATGTTTCCTTATGAAATGTGACCCAGGTTGTGTGCAGCCATTTATTTTCTATTTGTTGTGAACTCTTGAAATGTGGGGGTCTCTGTGGTGGAGTGGTAAGACACTTGCCTCAGAAGACGAAGGTTGCGGGTTCGAGCCCAGGTTCACCCAAGATTTTTTTCAGAGTTTTCTCTGGCCCACGGCTTATGTGGAGTTGCCTTGTCCTATCGGAGATGGACGTTTAAAATGTAGGTCCCACCTCTGATATACCTTCAAGGTGTTGAAAAGGGGTGTAAAACTCAAGTTATTCATTCATTTATTCATGGACAGCAAGCCTGATATACTTTCTCATTTCTGGTGAAAATGTGTGGCCACCCCTGTGTTTCTTGCCATGATAGGTAATTTGATGAACAAGATTGTCTCCCTCAACTCCCACCCTCACTCGCCACTCCCAACTCCGTTTTACCTTTTCTCTCGCCATGGTAGGTAGTTGCGTAGGTAGTACTCATACACTCACACCCTTAGACATACGTGCACGCGTGCGCGCGCACACACACAAACACACTTGTACATGCTCACACATACCCTGTAGAAACAGTCTCAAACACACTCAAGTCACACACATATATATATGATATATGCATACTCCTTTAAATGTCCATACACTATACTTACGATTTTAGTCCAGGCAAACTACAGAGTAGAGCGAGATAGATACAAGATGAAAGTTTCTGTGCAGCTTTTGAATGTTATTGCTGATTCATCTCCTGTGCTGTCCTTTAGCTGACCTGTGTGCTTTTACTGGAATTCTAAATAACTGGCATTGTAGAAATTCCTAGAAGTGAGCATGGATTGCTGTACGAAGGATCTCTGTGATTGCTCCTCAGAAATTTTATGATTCGGTACATAGTATTCATGTTCTGCATTGGAATACCAAATTGTCATGCAGTTTTTCAGCTGTTGTCCCTGACCACGTGGGTTAGGCCGAGATATCACATACCTCTACTCACTTGGTTAGAGCAAAGGTTTTTAGCCAGTAACCCTTCCTTAAATAATGCCAGTCAGGGTGTTGAAGATGACAAATGTCTTGGCGTTTACTCCATAAAGTTAAGATACACGTCTACTAGTATGTGGTCTCATTGTCTATGGTGTTGAAGACGGCCATGTGGTGGGTAATAAGCTTAGATCTACTTGCAGAGATGCCAACCTGAGATTCTTAAAAAGAGGGACATTTTTAATAATAAAAAAAGAGGGACAATCACCAAAAATGATGGACAAACACAAAAGGCGCACAAAACAACACAACGAGAGACAGAGGGATGTAAAAATTGAAACTGTACTCTCTCACTCCATTGTGCAACAGTAAGTTTTCACTGCATTTTTAAAAAATAAATGCTTTAGATATGTAGATTCTAGACTAGGGGCCCAGTTTGGGGAGCTTCAGACGGATGCAGAATTGTGAAAACAATCTTGATCTAGAATCTAGATTTAGATTTAGATTTAGATCTAGATATCTAGTCAAGAATCTAGATTTCTAGATCTATGATTCTAGATCTAGAAATCTACATTTGTAAAGGGAAACCTTACCAGCCGCTACTATAGCCACATTCTTGGTCGCAATGTGAAGCTCGATGTCCGCTTTCCCTTGATTTGATGTCCGACATGAACATCGGTGTTGCACTGTGTGAAGTCAGACTTAAACAAACACAAACACTTTGACTTGGATCCATTGTTAATGGTTGAGTTGTCCTTTCTTTTACTTTTGGAAGCCGTTATTCAAAACTGTGATGAAGATAGGCCTAGCAGAAACACAGAAAGAGACTCGCGGTTTCGCCGCGCTTAATCTAGATCTAGCCCGCGTCTCCTTCAATAAAGAAGAGCATATGTTGCGTAGACACTTACACACTTTTCCGCACATAAAAGTGCTAAATGGTTTCAAAATCTCAGAGCAGGCCTGACTTTCGGAAAGCTTGCAGAAACGAAACGAAATACTGGATGCACATCTCTTCCAATGTGAGAAAAGCAGGACATCTTAGGGAAATCGTTTTCGCGGGTGGGACGGCGGGACAAAGGTCTAAAAAGCGGGACTGTCCCACGAAATGCATGACCCTTGGTATCTCTGTACTTGTATTTAAACTCTTCCCTCACTCCAAACCAATCTGAGCACAGACTGGATACTTGGTATTGTTAGGCGAATCTCTAGAAGTGACTTTACTACAATCTAAGCATGACTCAACAATTCCTGACCCAGGGAGGGCAATGCTCATTCAAATCTGGCAGATTATGATCTACTGAATAGAAAGGTTTGTAACAATATTATCATTGAATTGTGTTATTTATTGCAGTCTGCAAACTAAGAATGTGATGGGCAGAAATTTTAGAAATACACTCAAATGAATGGTTACGTTTTGGAATGATGTGTTTGCACACCATACTGAAGTTAATCATTAAAGCACACCCTATAACAGTCATAGTTTACTACCATTTTGTGAAAATTACAATCTGACATTGTGGAGCTGTTTAGTGGGGCGGAATCTCATGTATATTCATTTTCATGCAGACGTTCTACATCATCTACAATTTGTCCATGCTGTGTTTAACTGCTTTATTTTAGTCAAAGATTCCAGATCTGTAAGTTTGACGTCACATCCATCCTTCACGTCTGTTTGTCAATCTTCTAGAAGGTTGTGAATGCAAGGGACCAGGTATAGATCTATAATGTTTATCTAATTTGCCTTCAGTGGCAGACTCAGAGTAGAAATTTAGACAAATGAAAATGATTCTAAACTGTCTCTTTTTACTTTTTTCTAATATAAGTACTATAGATCTTGTTCTTATCCATCCATGAGATTGGTGTGTTTAGAATACTCCTACCAGTCATTGAGAATAGTGTGTTTACAGATGTTGCCAATCAGTTGATGACACTGGTATACAGCACATTCTCTCAGTTGATTGATTTGGTTTTAAGCAATAGCTCTGTTTGGTGGGTGTCATGACCTGTGCGATTCACTTCCATTTCAATAAGTGTTCAATAAGTGTCTGGTGTCCATGGAGCAGTGAGAGATAATCTACACAATGTAGTTTGTGTCTGCTACACCATAATTGGAATAATCATTACATAGTTTATTAAACTCTAATACAATCTCATAGTGAGCTAGTCATTGATCAATACTAACTTTGGGTGATATAATCTATTATTCACATCAGGAACGCATTTGGCCCCTCAATAACAATTACAAACTGACCATATCATTCTTGGATTTCATGTTTTTCCTTCTCATTTGCAAAAATCAGATATGCATGTGTCAAAGGTTTTGTGAAATTCTCTCAAACTTGATTTTCTAATGGAGTGATGTAAAAATGTAAGAAGCGTATAATATATATCTTTCTTTATGCGCCTTGCTCTCAATCTTAGGACTGAGGGACTCGGTAGAATTACTAGTTGACGCATGTGTTCCAAGGGGTATGAAAGTTCTCAGACATTCTCCCCTTCTCGTCTGGCATTGGTTATATCTTAAATCCAATACATGTTTCCAGGGCTGACTATGGGGACAGCACAGATGCTCCCCTATTACTTTTATTTTTACCTCACTTTACTGTGATGTGTGCCCTTTGAAGAACTGAGATAAGCTTTAAACCAAACCTCAGCTATGCAGTCCATTCAACTAGTTTGGTTGTGAGTGGGTCTGTGATATTAGGGCTACACTGAGATGGCATCAGTATATTTCACACACAAGCTCTCTTCCACATACATAAACCACCCTCACTCTCTCTAGTACGCCACAACCACTCATCTCACACACATCCACCAACACCATCTCACACACACCCACCCACACCATCTCACACATATCCATCTCTCTCACTCAGATATATCTTCTCATCTCACATATATAAAATCCCCCCCCCCCCTCCCCTGTAAATATCTATGCACAAACCTGTATCCCAAGCACTGTGTAGTCCCCCAAGTCATTTTTCAAATTCACCCTGGCTTTAGAGTACATGTATTTAGAAATACATGTAACACCTATATGTGGTTTGTCTGTTGCTGCATGTTCATTTTTCACAAATATACTGAAGGCGGTGGACACGGCAATTTCTTCGACTTCTTTATTGTTGGATTAAGGAATTCTAGAACTATATTTCGTCAAATGGGATGAACAATCTTGTATTCCATATTTCCAAAATTTTACTGGAGCAAAAACTCCAGCTTTTTAGTGATAGTGAACATGAGCTAGGATGTTGTATTGTGGTGTTCTTTGTTCTTATGGCTTTGGATTGGATACAAGGCACAGTGTATTCTAGTTGTAAGGAATCGCATGAAGAAATGTCATTTTTGAAAATGTGTGAATTACAGAATTCTCAATATCCTCATCTCAGGCGATGATTTGTAATTTGCCACTTTAGCGGCAAGGAAACAATTGGCTTCGAGTTCAAGTTCTCTCGTTTTTCTTTGTATAAATATATAGCCTGTACTGTAACAAGAACTGAAGAATCATCTCATTCCAGAACGGAAACGAGTAGAGAAACATGTTGAGTTGTCAACCTGTCCAATTCGCATGTAACCTTTCTGGCCAACATTGCACAAGAGATGGGTGTCGAGGCATCACAAAGTGACATCCATCTTGAAATGCCTAAAATTGTAATATGAATTTTAAGCTCCTACTTAATTCAGCGAAACCATACTGCATTTAATATCTTATCTATATATGCGGCGCTTTCTTGTGTACAAGAGATTACACGTGAATTATGTAGTATGTGTGCATGTTATTATTTTCTGTAAGTTCTAACTATAGACTATAGATTCTAGACTAGATTTCTATTTAAAACGCATCACTTTTTAAAGTCATTTGACTGTCAGTTCTTGAACCTATCTGAAACTAATGGAGAAAAGAATTCCCAGGGTAAATTCAAATTTTCATTGATTTTCATAGTTCTGTGGTGCCTTTTTAAAATTTCCTGTGACTTACTAGTCCACAAAAGAAAAGTGCTCCGCTGATCCCAGAATGTGATTGTAACTCAGTAACTTAGGCTGTAACATATGGTCCTCCCTCCTCGTGAGGTACATAGACAGGGTTTTGGAGGCGGTGATGTTCCTGTGTATGGCAGAACTTGTATATATTTCCTTGTTCAGCATGCATGGCATTCATCATTTTCAGCTGTTCACATTTTAAAAATAGTTAAACTCTCAAGACAGTGAGATTTTTACATGATCCTTTATGAATGTGTTGAGATTTTTACTTCAAGGTGTTGTAGTGAATACAAGCAAATGAGTAAAATGAGAAAAAAAAATGAAAAGAGCATGAAGATGCTGCTACCAATACAAACATATGTTCTTGTCTTCTTCATGTTATTTTATCAGTTTCTCAACGTTGACATGAATGTTTCATGTGATGTGACCGTTGTGAGTAGATCAATCACATACACAGTAATATTACATTAATAATATGTTACTGTCATTGGTGTAAACGGTTCACTCCCCTATGACCGAAAGATCATGAGTCTTTTACTGTCATTACATTTATATTACTGTCATTCTCATATCCATCACATAGTCATTACGTAATATCAATCATACCGGTACTGTCACTGTCCGTCAACATCACTGGAGCTATCTGTTATTTGGTTGTCCTTGAATTCAAGGTTAACATTTCAACACACCCGTCACCCTTAAGTCAGATGAACACACCAGTCACACTAAGTTATGAACACACCAGTCACACTAAGTTATGAACACACCAGTCACACTAAGTCATGAACACACCAGTCACACTAAGTCATGAACACACCAGTCACACTAAGTCATGAACACACCAGTCACACTAAGTCAT
>JAUEKS010319380.1:0-13076 GCA_031762815.1 Tylodina fungina
TCTTCAACTCTCAAAGCACACTGAAAACACAATCAAAGAATTGAGTCCATGGTGTGGGTTGGAGACTCCTAATGAATTGTGTTGCCCTGGTATACTGCAATGCCACATCAGACATAAAGTAAGCCAATTGGCCTTCCACAGAAAGATCCAGACAAAGATTTGGCACTTTTACCGAACACATGTAGTCTAAAATTTATTGACAACTCTAGAACGCTTTCGAAAAGTAAATGTAGGTGTATTGCTTCATCTCTGTTTTATTGCGAGTTGTGCACAATGGTGGAGATTCATTGGTTGAGCTGTGATGAAGTTTTCAATTCTTCTAGATGATTCAAATTGTGGGTTATAAAAGAGGTGTGAGAGAGATCACTGTCTGAAGATTCTTTGCTTGAGAGCTGCTGCGTGTTTGTGACCTACATCTTGTGAATAGATCTAGAGTATAGAAACTGTAGACCTACATTGTGCGGGTCTGATTGCTAGATACTGGGTATATTGCTAGATCTACATTTAGGCCTATTGTGAAATATATTTACCCCTAGACATAACTGAATAAAGTTAAATTTGTTGAATGATTCCTGCCTCCAAGACCATCAAAATCAAATTCAAAGTGAGAGTCCATTGTGAATGTCAAAGAACAGGCATCCATTCCACTTCTTGTACAGTATAAAACACCAAAGGACAGTCACGCCATCCATTAACATAGATCATAATCATAGTAAAAAAAACATTATAGGTAATAAAAACATTAGCATTTTATTCAGCGTGGTACAATATTGGGAAATTGACTTAATCCGCCCGAAAAGAAGAAAAATAGTGGTTTTTATTGGAGGGGTGGGGAAGGGGAGGGGGGTGATGGGGGACAATCAATTTCTTTTGAGGAATAGTGTGAAAGCACTCTATGATCTTTGAGAAATATGCATGGTCTTGAACATTATCCTTTATTGTCTCAAACCTTGCAATTGTTAGCAGCTAGGATCATGAGAGGATTGATGACTTTTGCATCTGTGTTGGTGATTATGGGGCTTGAACAAATTAGACCACAAGAATTAGCTCTCGTCTTTCCAGTACCGTATCTTTGAGGGAGTGCATAGTGTTAGCAGTAATAGCAATGTAATACATAGGGATCTTAAGGTGAGGCTTCCTGGGTTTCAAGGTGGGCTTAATTATTGCTTTTTTCCATCTTGTGGAAAAATTATTTTCTAATTGCAGGGAAATTATTGTCTATGACTGAATGACTTGAGTGTTACACGCATTTTCAACACATTTAAGGTTTTATCAGATGTGGGCCCTACGTTTTAAACGTTCATTTCTGATAAGACACGGCGACTCTATATGAGCCACAGGACCAGAGAAAACAGAAAAAAATCTTGGGTGAACCTGGGCTCGAACCCACGACCTTCGTCTTCTGAGGCATAAGTCTTAAGCATTACACCACAGAGACCCCCATTATTTTCTATCAAGATCCATTTATCAGTATACTTCTCTTCTTTCAGCTTTTCCCTTTCGCAGGGGCTCCTACAGCAAATATTCATTCACTCACGTATGCTATTTGAAGCAGAACAGAGGTCTAGCTTGCGTGTCAATTTTCTGTTTATTCATAGATTTGATCGTTTGAATGAATGAATGATTTGAGTTTTACACCTCTTTTCAATGCATTAAGGTTATATCAGAGGTGGGACCTACGTTTTAACGTCCGTCTTCGATAGGACGTAGAATGCGAAAGATTAGAAAGCCGATTCCTATTATTGAGGGTGTCACCAGTCCTTAACACCACGATAGTATAACTAGAGTCAAGTCTTTATCTATTTATAACCTTTGAACACATTTTAACCTATCTGGTTTACAAAAATGAGCTGATTAAAAACGATAGATCTAGCCAAAAAAACTGCGTGGGCAAGCTTCGCTTAGACATTATTTACACTGGAAGGAAAAAAGGCCTGCACCACGGTTTACCGGTATCTTGCGCGAAGGGAGCCAGTAGGATCAAATCTGAGAGTCAGGTATTTTTTCTTGCACACGTCGGCCAGCCGCACCTGGCCGGCCCTTCGAAAATACCAAAACATGGCCTCCAGTCTGGCATACATTTGTTACCCTGATAAGGAAAATCACTCACAGCAATGAGCAACAGAAAAAACGGCGCGGTGCGGAGTGGGCTAACAGCCCCAGGCCTAGCCTAGCCAACAGAGCGGTCGGTGGCGCGATGAAAGTCGGAGGAATTTTTTTGGTCTTTTTAAAAAAAAATAATATACTGAAATCATTTCTCCCAGGCCGGCCAGTGAGTTTGCTCCATGAACGGCAAAAAGCTGCTAACTTTCACCCATGATCTATTTGAGAGTGAGAGGCATAGGAATGATTTAATTTACTGTGAATTCTCGACTGATTAATCTAGTATAGATCTACTAATCCAGATTCTAGATCTATATGGATCTTGGTCTAGTAGTCTATTTCAACAGATGCCGCCAGACAATGACGAAAAAACTTATGTCTATATCTAGATCTTAGATCTAGATCTAGATCTAGCCTATCACTACCACAGTACACAGCACGAAGATTTAGTCCTGATTTAAGTTACTGTGAATCCTCAACTGATTAATCTACCTAATACAGATTCTAGATTTTGATTGACTCTTTATGGGCCTTGGTCTAGGCTACAGTCTTTTTCAACAGATGCTGCCAGACAATGACGAAAACACTCTTTCTAATGTCTAAGTATTAAGCTAGACTTGCACGTGGCATTCAAGTTCAAGCCAGATTAAGTCTTGTTCAAATGCTATGGCCAGTTGTGATTACTACACACAAATCGATTCTTCCTTTTTAGAATGCTGCGAGTAGACTTTGTATGGCTGGCCCTAGTAAGCCTAAAAACATTTTGCCCAATTTTTTTTTAAAACGCCAATTTTTTACATTTTTAGGCCGAATACTAAAATACGGATTTTAAAAGCCAAAAATGGACAAACGGACTCCAGACCCGAAATACGGATTTGTTCCGTAAAAAACGGGACACTTGGCAGCTATGAACCTAGAATATGTATAGATCTACTTTGCTGTGATCTTTGTCTACAGAAGCATGTGAAAAATCTAGCCCTAGTAGATCTAGTCAGGGATGTGAATAGGTTAAGTCCATTTCAGAGGAAGTGGGCGGGGTCCCTTGTGGGGGGTGAAGGAAGGCAACGCCCCCTTTTCCAAAAACGAATTTCGCACATTTTTAAGCCAAAATTTGGCCTCTCCGAGACAGAAAATTGCAAAATCATTTGATAAAAACTTAGTGGAAATTTGATAAAAGAAATACTTAAGTAAGCTTAACTCCCCAGATAATTTACAAGCACGGTGTTGAGGAAGCTCACGGAGCGAAGGAGCCGCTTCAGTTCTCCTGTTGATAGACTGCTTCTATCCCATTACCCTTACATATCATGCTCCTTCACTTTTGTCTGAAAAAACCTGATAAGGAAGTTTGTTTCATGTTCTGAGGTTTGTTACTTTTAAGAGTTGTAGTTGCATTTATCTGTACCTCCACAACAGAACTATTGGTAGAGATTGAGTTTGAGGAAGTTGAAATGTTGACTGCTGAAGTGTTGGAATTCAAACAGCTGCGTTTTGCTGGTGGAGGTTCATTGATGGCAGGTCTTAATTTTTGAAGACAAAGTGCTGCTTCATCTCTTGCCTGTTTGACCACGTCTGGCCTGTTGAGGCTGGCAGCTGACTTAAGTAGGTCATTTCCTTGTCTCTTTGATGTTTTTGAGAGGGCCAAACCTTTGTCCTTTTTAATTTTCTCTGCCTCTAGTTTATTTTTAGCTTTTTAGATTTTTAGCATCACTGATCTTCCAAGCTTGTCTCATATTTCTTGTGAGATTTTTATCCACTGGATCTGTTTGTGGATTTTTCTTGGAGAAATATACCATTACAGATTGATTGGAAGCCTGAAGAATATATCTCACTGTCTGAAAAGCTGCAAATGTCTCCAAGTCAATCTGTGTGTTGTTATTATCAATTATGAGTTCCATGATACTAAAGGTGGATTCAATCAACCATGGAAACATGTCATGGCAACCTTGGCTACTCTCGTAAGGAGAGGATACTTCATGGCATCAACAAGTGACCACCATGTCGATTTTCTGGTCCGCTGCAGGAAGTGATGGGTCGAGTTGATAATTCCTTATTTCCATGTCAAACTCATCCCTCTGTTCATGAACAATGAAAGATGGCAAAAGGCTTGGCAATTTAGGCATGTGCTGGAGACAAGCTGTAGTTGCCCTAGTTTTAGGATCAAGAACACTGAAGGCCTGAAGAGCAGGGTTTGTCAAAGGCATCTAAGACAAAAGAACATCAGAACACTTAGTAAATGCCTGTAATGCCTTACTCTCAAATTCTTGGCATATGCTGTCTGTCTGTTGCCGGCAATACAGCAACTCCCTTGTTCTCATGCCTTAGAACCTCAACTTTGTAGGCAGGTAGGTGTCTGGAGTGGCAACAAATTTCTTCAGCTTAGCTGCTGTGTGTGGGACCACCTCTGGCTTCCCAAAACAAAGAAGGAAGTTCTTCAGCAGTTCCTCTTGCTCTGAATGAAGTTCTTGGATCTTACACTCTTTGCTTTGAAAGAAGGTGACATACTTCTGTAGAAGGGGCAGAATAGCAGTGTAAAAATTGAGGATCAGCACTGTCTGTGGTCATTGCGTAAAGAGCTTTTCTGTTATGCGAGCTTTTCTCTCTTTACCTTCTTTTGTCAGGCCCCCGACTTTAGATGCAATGTTTTGCATGAGCTCTGCTTTGCCTTTTTTAGAGACAGAAGCTTGGACTGTCTTTATGCAGTCCAGGTACAATTTCTTGGTGGCTGGTTGAAGATATGATGAATAAAATATGGTGCATGCATTCAGCAGATGAAGTGTATCTATCGAAACAGTAAGAACTGATAGCCATCTATGCGGGATGTATTGCTCAGGACATGTTGGTGCGGTTCCAAGAAGCTTACAAATAATATCAGCCAGATACTCATGGTGTTCAGGTGACCACCTGAAATCATTGTGGAGGTCTCTCAGCAGGTTCTCTACATGGTACTGTACCTAAATGGAGCACAAAAGCCCTTAGCCGCATTGTGAGCATGGTGGCAGGTATCGCCATCTATATCAAGAAGATGAGGGGCTCGTTGATCACGAATTAATTTTTCAAAGCCACCTTTTGAGCCACGCATGACGTTGCAGGAATCCATCATGACACTTATCAAATTGCTCCACAGAATATCTTTCTTGATCATCTAGTGCCTCAAAGAGTGATTCACTAGTCACTTTCACTAACTCCAGAGATGCAAGGTGGTGCAAAACTTTCTTCCTTCTCCTCACAGTAAATTTTTACCAAGATCCCAAGAACTTTTTGTTTGTTTGAGTTCATGACCTCGTCGATGTTGAGAGAAAACGGTGAAGTTCTCAACTTTCCCAGAAGGGCATCTTTCATTTTTTTCGAAAGCCCATATTTCAGCTTATATGATGCTGCAGTCCTGTCCATAGAACGCTTGTTTAAGGCTTCTTTGTCTCGACTAAGCTCCTTAGAGAATTCGATTAATGGAGATGACATGGACAGAGGCAAGTTGTTTTGAGCCAAGAACCCCAGTAACGTAACATGGCCTCCTGGTTTCTTACCCTGTCACAAACAGGCACCCTCCTATCTTCCCCTGACTGCATGGAGACGGAGAATTCTAGTGTTGGATGTATTCCATGTTGCCTGTAATGTCAAAGGGTTTCCTGTGAACAGAACAAAAAAATTGGTTCACATACATCAGTCAATCAGATTTCATATTATATGGCTAAACGAGGAAAACTTTAGCAAGTAAAAATGTATTTTTTTTCAGCACCTTTAAGCCTCCAGCAAGAAAAAGGACAATTTTTAAGACCAAACTGAGGTATAAAGCAAGCAAGAAGAAAAACCTCAGTAGTTCTCATTCATCTAAAAAGGACAAAAAGTAAAATCTCAACAGATCCCCTGAGCCTAAAAAGGACAAAAAGAAAATTGCAATAGCCTTAGTTAGGTGAATGAAAAGTGGGTAAAAAATATGAACATTTTGGCAACATAAGTGATCTAGAATCTAGATATCTAGATCTAGAATCTAATATCCAGACTAGATCTAGATCGATCCTTATCCAGCTGGATCCTTCCTTGTCCTTCCCCTACTTGGATACCCAAGTACCAATCTATGGAAGTTCTACAATATAAAGTTCGACAGTTCTACAATATAAATAAACTAAATCTAGATATGTCTTGTACCTTTACAAAATAGATACTTACCTGGAAAAGTACAGTTTTTGGTCTGTCGGGAAATCTTGTCAGCATGGATCGCAGTTTTCACATGCTCATCCAGAGCTACGACGCCTCGACTGCGATAGTTTATTTCTTTCCGGCACAGGGTACACTAAGCCATCCCAGAAGCTTGTAATTTCCTTATTACTTCACCAATCCATCAATTTTGGTGAGTCCAGTCTAACCAGTGCCATTTCCATGGATTTTTAACACCACTCTCATCAAAAACTTCGTCGCAAGAGCAAACAATGTCCTTTCAGTACACTATTTTCAAGGTAGGGACAGCTCGGTAGAAACCGGAAAAGGAAGCGTGGAAGGGAAGTCACTCGCGATATACGCTCGTTCTCTACTTAGATCACATTTTTTGAAATTCGTTATTTTTTTGCCCATCTTCAGCGGTTCCTCGGATGCCGAAAAAAAACCCCGAGGACGCCAAAATCAATTTCCAAGGAAATCCGCGTTTCCGAGGAAAATTCCCATCCCTGATATGTCTAGAGTTGATGAGATCGCGTTTCCATTCCCATTGAGGCCACGCAACAAGATTATGCATCACGGATATCCTTTGCATATCTCCCGACAATTATCTCCTGCTTAGGGATAAATCATCTTCACATGGACCTTGCCCACAATTCTGTGCCATAGAAAATCCTATGGATTGTATTGGCTTCTGCACTCTAAATACATGGCTTATGTCCATATGTCCATCTGTACTGTAAACTCGTACTTTGATCTTTCATCATTTCATCACATATCAACACCCTGACCAATGGAGATTAACGTATAGGCTTACAGTGTTGTTGCAGTTACCCTTCCCTTTCTCTACGCATAAACAGGCAGGAAAGAGATGTTCAATATGTGTGTTGTGTAGATGCTTTCACACGTGTGAGTGTGAGCTAGTCTAGGCAAGTGTCAAAACAGTAAAAAAATTGTATAGCCTCTTAAAGGGCTTTATAATTTATAGCCTTTTTTTCTTATCTGCTCTTTTGAAATACTGACTGACTAGTAAGTTTAGATTGTAGATCTAATACATAAGATTTGAAAGGGAGAAGATAAACAATAATTTTAGCATCAGCCTGAGATATATGTCGACTGCAAGGAAATAGTAAATATTACAATTACAAATGACATCTACAAATAATTGTAATGGAACCAGGGCAAAGGTATCAACTGGCTGATATGTTTAGGTTGAGTGAGGCCATGGCCTTGGAAAGAACATTTGGTAACTTTGCTACAGGAAGCACAGCTGTTACTAGAGAAATTATTCATCAATCTCAATCAGTGATCTCTTGCCCTTTTTTGCCTTTTACCTCCAGCTGTATTTGTATACATGTGTCAATATTCTTCTAAGGACACACATTTTATGGTGTCACTGATTTTGATATATATCCAAATTGCTACATAACTTAGAAAATTACATTTTATCTGTTACAGTTATGGTAACTCGAGCCTTTCCCTAGGCAGCAGCCATTCTCCCACAATAATAGCTTCAGTGTCACATTAACACTTTTCCATTACACCCTCCTGATTGGTGAGAATAGTCATTGGGCTATTTTCCTAACCCAACCACAGTCACAGTGTCTGACCTATGGACAAATGGCAGTGCTGGGAGGGACTGAATATGAGTAAGCACCAAGGAGGTCACAGTATGTTGCACAACTTGCTAGAGCTAGCTACCGTGGAACTGATCTTAATAGGTGCCAGCCATCGCTAATGTTGTGTATGAGTATGATGCAACTTCCTATGTACCGGGGGGTCAAGTGCTTTCAAGTGCACCACCAAGTCAAAGCTCTGGACTGGAAGTGGGAGTTGCTATTGTCAGATGATCTCGGGGCTGACCAATCACTAAACAGGGACCAGAAATGAAGAATTGTGGATAGAGACACTAGCTAGGGCAGTAAGGGACATCAGGGAAGAAACAACATTGATGAATTGGGGCAGGGTTTTTGGGTAACCTCATCTAATCAAGACCTACTGACCACTTGGGATGCAACATGGGAAAAGGGGTTTGAAAAGCTGTCCTTTACTTACTAGATCTACTCACTCTACATTTTGAGGACCAATAGTTGGTGGAGTTGACATTTTCTGGGAATTGCATGTCCCTGTTATGATTAATTTTGCCATGCGAGTCGAAGTACGTCTACGCATGAGTGCTGGTGATGGCAAGGCCTATTGTGGCCTAATCTTAGGTTATTTATTGTTGGATGCTTCTCTCACTCTCAGTAGGAGAGAGAGAAAAGTGAGTAGTATTACAACTGTGAATACTGTGATTATTTCTACCCTTGTGTTCCAAACCTCTGGAGACCTATTACTCATTGTATGGGAGTCTATTTTGGTGCATTGTATTTATTCTGAAGGTTGTCTGCATGACATGAAATGGGTAGTCAAGTCAAGACATTACCGACAGCAATTTTTTAGCTTTTGTCTCTGATTTCCAGGAGTTAGCTAGTTGCCGCAGAGGGTATCTTCATTGTTTTGGACAAAACTTGTTGACAACCAGGTATGGATATTGCTTATGCCTTACACATTTTGGTTATTACAACGCACTGATGTGCAACTTGGCTATTTTATGTCGCTGAGGCATAAAAACCTGTGAAACAAAACTGAGACATTGTGCTTTTAATACAGCAGAACCCGCATAAGTCGACATTGCTGGGACTATTGAAATTACGTCCACTAAAGAGAAACTTGACATAAGAAAATTACTCTTCGACATGCATCCTCGACCTTGGATCGATTCTTGATGATGGTTGACAAAGCGTTATGGGGTACCGTATGCATTATTTTGCAGCAATGTCTTTTTTCAACTACATGATTTTCTGGTCTACATCAGCCAGATATCGATATCGAGTCATGAGTTTTCTCTTTGAAGCCATGGTGGTAAGGAAATGGAGTTAATTTCAGGATTACAACATGTATTGTGGACGATCGTGTTGCAAAGGCAAAATGACTTGCCTGAATCAACTGAGAGGTGAGACAAAAATAAGACTGGCGAGGCTCGCAAGATCTGCCTGTGAAACACACGACACATCACACACGTGTCATGGCCAGTAGCCTAGATCTAGGCCCACCTCTTCTTTGTTTTGCGCTCTGTGGCCTAGGCTTATCTGATTCTGAATTCTGATAAGACATTAGAAACCAACCACCTGCCCTTCTTCCCTTTCACCCCAAACCACCCGCTCGCCTCGCCATCCCCCCCACCCCGCCCATCCCTTCTTCCCTTTCACCCCGCTTCCCTTACCCATCCTCTTGCAAGGGCGCACGCTGTTTCTTCCTTGACTGTACTCAACTCTGGGCCCATCCTTCTTTTCACAATGCACTCGGCTAGGCCCTGGAGTTCTTGATGAGCCTGCCAGTACGGGCTATTTATGTCACTTTGCCCTTCAGTTCATGTTGACATAAGAGAAAAGTGAGGTAAAAAATGTCGGCCTACTGGATGTCGATGTAGTAATCCTGTATAGAGAAAAAGTTGAGAATTTCAAATCAAGTCGACTTAAGCCGGAAGTCAAGTTAATAGACGTCGAGATATCTGGGTTCTACTGTATTAATATTACCCTTCATGGGTCTTAGCCTTAAGTTAAACCTGTAAATCAGGGGCTGCAGCTGAAACACTGGTGATGACTTGATGATGATGATGATAATGATACAGAAATGTGAATGTGGCAAGATTGATAATAAATGATTCTGATGCATGAGTTGTTTCTTGGGAAATGTGAAATGGGCAGGGTTTTTTTTTGGGGGGGGGGGGGGGGGTGGGGGGGGAGAGAGAGAATGAGGAGGGGAGTGATGGAGAATACTGTCACTAAATGCAGTAATACATAATTAGTTGCTGATTAATGCTGTCCTTGTACCGTATTTGGAGAATTTGCTTCATCAGCTTGAGTGTACATGCAGATATTTACGTATTTTGATACATTTGTTATGATTTTGCAAGTATGTAACACACTGTATTATATAATAGCCTGTCAATTGGCATAAATAAAAGCTTGCTAAAAACTGATGTAAAATAAAGTTAAAATGTCATTTTTTAAGAATTTCCATACCCTTGTTCTGTTCATTATCACTTCAGTGATTATTATCTCTCTTGCTGAAAGTATCTGTAACATACCATGCCAAGATACCTAGAATATACACATTATATGAAAACTGGATGTTTCACTTGCTTGGACAGGTATTGTGGATTGAAAACTATTCTGCGCTGAAACATTGTCATCACCATGCTAAAGTATCACAGTACCCCAAGACCAAGACAAAAAAGCCTGAAATTTGTATGTGTAGCGCAAAAGTGCCCATACAGCAATATTTCAGGCTTGCCAACCTTCACGAATTTTTCGGAAAACTCCCGATTTGAAACTACTAATCCCAAATTCCCGAAACAAGGCCGACTTTCCCGAAAATCCCTTATGTTGCGATGTTTTCAAGCACCATTAATATTTTTCTTATAGTGATATAAAAAACCCCCGAACGAATCAGTATCGAAGCTTAGGTTATTCGGAATCGCCGATTATATCGGAACATCAATAATCGTATCTGTATTGTATCTTTAAAAGATTTAAATTCTTTATATCTATTTGGAATCGTTATTGAAATTTATATTACTTGTAGATCTAAACTTGGTTGATCTTGAATTTTTCGTACTTTCCTGAGACAAAGAGCTAGCCAGCGCGTGTGTGCATAGTGCAATCAGTTCGTTTTCAGTATGGTAGGCTTATTCAGTGATTAACAAAATGAATAATGGATAAGTTCGCTGTGAAAAGATCAGCCGAGAAACTTGAGTCTCCACCATCTAAGAAAGCAAAGGCAGTGACAGTTTAATGCATCATATTCTGCAGCTTTTCCATGCATGAAATTTTCACTTAAGAGAGAAAGCTATGCCTTTTGCTAGCTCAATGTAGTGTGTAAAGTTCGATCTAATATTAATTAGATCTAGATATCTAGATTACATCTAGAGTTGCAAGGTGTGGAAGAGACGATATCAAAAAGCACGTGGAAGGCCAGAAGCATCTGAGCGCTTTGACTGCATGCTATGCTTTTTAATGAGATATGTGAAAAGCTTACATGATATGCCTTTCTCTCAATTATGTTTGTTTTTTCTGTTCTTCTTAATGCATTTGATACACATTTTTAAAAACGGTGTACTAGAATCTAGATCTAGATCATTGTTTCTAGATCTATATGCAAGAATGTTTTTACCTCCGCCTAGCTTTTAACAAAGGTCGTAGGTGTAAGTTTATCACGGTTGGTCAGTGTAAACGGCGCTCTATCTCATGTTTCCCTAATTCATGTTCTCAAAAGTTGGCAAGTTTGATATTTTATCACATATTGGCCATGTATGCATGACTGTCTTTCATATTTCCTTGCAGGCCGTACATTATCATTATTAGTACTGTTTTTTTCCATCCGCAAATATTTTTAGACTGAAGTATGCACCAAGGGGTGGATGTGTGTTCCCTTTCTGCTTGCTCAGACTCAGGTGGCTGCGCCTTATCTGCTTATCATAATTCATATGGTTGGCCAGAATATCATTTTTACCATTACTTCCATTTCCTTAGCTTATCCAATCATCTCAAAAGCATCCACTTAGTTTGAAAAAGTAAAACTTCCATTGTCTCTTGACTTGCCCTCCCTTTGATTTTGTTTATAATTTTTTTAAAAATATACTTTGATACTTTAGTTACCTTGACCCATGAAATCCTGTTCAAACTTCGTGATGAATGAGAATGTAATACTCGTGTACGAACTGTAATCTAGATCTGTAATTATGAGGCCTGCACTATCGCCTTGTGCTGTATTTATTTTATTTCTGATATGCAAGCAGAGAAGACAGCAAAAAATGGAAGAAAACAAACATATATTCACTAGTACATGGTCTATGTCCGATAAATCTGGGTGTCCAATAATAAAAACAAGATTTTATTTTGGCTTTCTTGCAATTTCGATTCTGTGACAACTCAAGAATCGGCTTTAGTTGGAAAAAGGGCATTCCTGGTATGGTCTAGTCCATTTAATATATTGTTATTACAGGAGCTTGGATACAACAGTGATAATTCAAATCCCCATTTTTTTTCTCTATAAGTGTAAGTTATAGGAATCTGGCTATAACAGGGTTCAATTTGCGCTGACTTGGATATAACAGGAATCCTGCTGCCTATGAACTTGCTTCCGATCCGTCAAATATTATTAATATTAAATTTACACTCAACCAAGACATTTCGCCTGTCTGTATGTTCGCTTTCAAACACATGCTCCATGCACCACACATCCCATTCACTAAGCGGATTCCTCTTGCGACGACTGATTACCGAGTCAAGAGTGAGAGCCAGGCTGCATTCAACAGACGAAAGGTTTCAAGACATTGACCCAACAGGTAGGTGCAATAGTACTAGTAGTTTCCTTTGACAATGGTTATAACAGGACTTGCTTATAACAGGAAAAAACTGCTGGTCCCGTTTGTCCTGTTATATCAGAGTTTAACTGTACCATGCTTATCATCTTATATCCAGTCTTCATCTTCTGCATTTCCAAAGTATCTTGTCTTATGTTACATATTTATGTATCCTGTCACGTCATATCAAAGACTTACTCTACTTACTTTAAACTAGGATTTTTCTTGACGATCCTTGCATTCTATGTCCTCTCTTCTGAAATTTTAGGCCCATTGGCTTACTTCATGTCTGATGTGGCATTGCAGTGCACCACAGGTTGAGTTGAGTTGAGTTTAAGTTTTATGTCACTTGCAACACAAATAGATTATTTAAGTGACAGAATGTGTCTTCAACTCTCAAACACACTGAAAA
>JAUEKS010319491.1:0-13076 GCA_031762815.1 Tylodina fungina
GACAGGCTATCCCCACCCCGCCACACCTTCACTTCTGTTGTTGCTCGGACCCGAACTATTCTCTTTCGCTTTTCTCCCCATTCTATGGCTCTCAGTTGTCATGGTTGAATCAACTTGAGATACTCCTATGGAATTGAGCTGAAGAGGAGAAGACACTGAGCGCCCAATGCCGAGACGAGAAGGAAGGATCGCCGAGGGTCCCGAGAAGGCCTGAGCCGGGCTGCCCGAGTTGTTGGCTGACGACGCTGGTTTATCGCCGCCACGGTACCCACGGACTATCCTGAACTCTCTCCCAACCCCGGAAGAAGGAGACGGGTCACTGTGTGACGCAGAAGGTCCAGACTGAGAAAAGTTCCGACATCGGTCGGTTCGAGGTATGCTTGCACCCCCAACAAAACACTCCAGGTTGCCGGCCAATCGGATGGCCATAGCGTTCCCGCGGACGACAGCTATTGACACGCGCTGGGAAAGCCACTCGCTTTCTCGCGGTTCGTTACGGACGCAAGATATTCGCCTGCCAATGTCCCTGAGAAACGACATTGTGGACGGACCAATAACTCTGGATGTCTCAACCGCCACAGACTAAAAAAGGAAACGGTCGGACAGTGTGGCATACTTCGCTGTCTTTGTTCTCCAGCCTTGGCAGCTGCATAACCAGCCTCTATAGCAGAGTTGAGGACGTTGGTAGATTAGATGAAAATGTGTCCACACAGGTTGCGTTCCAGACAGGGGACTTCCCTCCCGCAAAGGGGAAAAGAGTCATCCCGTCTGGACGATTGCCATCACCGCGGTCAAGTCCGGCAGGTTCAAGGCATGACGGGATTCCCAACGTGTCCAAGCCGCGCCTTACGATGTCGTTCAAAGCCGAGTGACGCGGATATCTCCCGATACTACGTCGACAGGAGAGAGGGTGATGGTCTTGACTACCAACAGTGCCGCCATATCGGCATGGGTGCGGTACGCAGAGTGGGTGAGGTATGCCTATGATACAATTTGATGTTACAATAAAAATGCCAGCTAATACGGTGGTCGTATTATTAGCTATATCCCCTGCGGTGAGTCATTAAACCCCACCTGGGAGATCGGGCAAGGAAGTCGTCAGCTATTGCTGGCACTGCTACGCGGTGGGAGGTCCAAGTCGGTTGTTTTGTTTGGCGTGATGTATACTTTCGTCACGTGATGCACTTGCCTAGCGAACGTTAATAATTCAGCCGTTAAATATACATCGCCAGGGTTTTCACGCACGACACCTTCCTCGCGGGAGTGGCTAATCCTCAGCATTATACGAATTCGCAATAGAAAACGAGTACCCTTTTACATTTACCTCGTTCTCAACCAGGAGCGTTTCCGGCAGTAAACATACGTGAACATCGTGCTGGGAAAACACTTTTTGCAACTTCAATACCTTGGTCCAGATCCCACAAATATTGAGTTGCCTGATACTTACATCAAACGTCTTCCTATCAATACATATTTCTGCTTTAAATGCCGTGTGTGGCACGTTAGCTCCCAGCCCTTTCCATAGTCCTCGGCACTAGCTCTTTGGTGTCAAATTAACAGGGAGAAAGAAGTCAGGGGGAGGTGCGCCGCAATGTCCTTTCCTGTGTCTTCCCGCGCTTGGAAATACAGTCCATATAGCGCAGTGTCCGGCAGCTGTCTGAAACTCCGGCACCGCATGACGGCGACACATGAATGGGTTGCCCCGCCCTATGCTAATGTTTATAATTATTTTGTGCAATCACTCTTTTAGCAGTGTTCTTGTGAACATCTGTCCAGTTTGTATCGACTAGTTTCTTCCCAGACTTACCCCAGTACCAGAAGATTAGCAGCACGCCTTTTCCGGTCCCCACAACTTCTTCTTTTTCTACTTCTTCCAATATACTGACTGACTCAGTCAGACTGAGTATTACTGTCAGTGCGCATGTCGCAGTGATTGGATTTGGTCTGCTGTTGTTTGTTTAAGGGTAGTGATACATTGTAGAGCATTCTTAAAGGTATCGATATCACTACTGCTCTAAATGTAGAGGGGCAATTTGTTCCACATCTTAAAGCGTTCGGGAAAATGAATACAAATGACTGTTACCATTTGAGGCTGGCAAAATGTATGTTTGATATCAAGACTGTCTTGTTGACCTTCTATCAGGATTGACCTGATGTTGATTTAGTGGTACCGGTATTGTAGTGAGTACATACTCTCGAAACTTCTCGACTTTCCCCGCACCACCCACTGAGTTCTCTATGATCCCAGAATGACCTAGAAATCACCAAATATGCATTGCGCACCTTACGTCAGCGAAATATGCGTTTATCAAATTTAGACACAACATTCGCACCGACCTACTTAAATCTATTCTTAGAGTTACGACCAGCTCAATACCTAGGGCATAGGGCCCAATACATTATCAATGTGTTACACTGTTGTTTATGAAAATGTGGTTATCTATAGAAGATTTAGCTATTTTTGCACTTACACTAGAAGAAAGGCAAAAAATAATGAGAACAATTTATCCATTTACAGTCGAATTTGGCTATAACAGAATCAGTGGGATCACTGTCAAATGACTGTTATAGCTATAATCAAATCCCGTTATAACAGGCACACAAAAGAGGCAACTTGGCTGCCAACTTGAGGTACTTAAGTTTTCATGAGTTACTTCCCTGGATCAACATGACCTCGTGAGTGACCCTAATATTAGATCTTGACGTTCGAACCTCCATCGGTGAGACCAGGACAGCCTTTCTATGCATTTACATGTACTGCCCCACTCGCCCCTTCCATTCTATCATGCGACTGTTGAATAGTTGATTATCGATCGAAGTTGTGCCGATGGGCATCCATCTGACAGTAGTACTCAGTCTGACTGAGTTAGTCAGTATATGTGAAGAAGAAGAAGAAGAATTATGAGTCAGTGGATCAACATTGCGAATCTCAGGATTCACTGAAAAGTAACCGTTGCCCACTGTTACAAGACGAATATCTTATCTGTAGATTTAGAGAAGGAAATAATAGGGTTTCCAAATGTCACTGTTATAACAGAAATCCTGTTATAACCGGAGCTGTTATAAATGATTCCAACTGTATTTATTTTTGGACAAGACATAGAAGGATAATTCAATGAGTGGCATTTGTGTGAAGCCTAGCAATGAAATGTACAAATGTTGCCGTTATATGGATGAAAAAGCGGGAGGAGGAGGAGGAAGAAGTAGGAGAAGAAGAAACAAAACAATTAGCCATAGTGGTCTTTTCAGTAAATTTCTCCACGATATAGAAGCAAAACTTTAAACATTTAGAAGGATCACTAACAGTTGTTAACCAAATTTAGCACACTCAAAATAGAAGATGAAAACATTGGAAGCATACCAGGTGAAAGAGCCTTAGTCTTAGATGCAGATTTTTGTTGACTGTTGTACAGCTTAGTAATTTCAGGAAATTTCGCAGCAAAGAAATCGATGGGTACAGCAAAAGTGCAGGCTGGGTTCTCTTCTTCAGAAAATCCCTCTATATCTGTGGATTACAAACGTTAGTAACCAAAATAAAGCAACCATCATTGACTGTCTTGACAAGCTATTACAAAATCCTCACAGTTATACCCTGTGTCTTAGTCACTGGAGATTAAGCAGGAACCAAGAATGCTGACCATTAGGAGAACAAGAGCAGGCAACAGTCACAGAAAGTGGAGACATTCAACATGTGATTTGTTAGGTGCTTTATTTTTCATTTTCTAACCGGGAGTAGTGAATAGAGCTACATGTAAAAGTCCGCTAGGCCAACTTTTCCTGAGCAAAAAAGCAAATAAATGACATGTACACAAAGGAATTCAATTCAATTCAACCAAGGGCCTTTATATTATTAGTTTACTCCAGGTTATGTCTGATCTCTGTCTCCTTCAGAGAATATTGGTCAGTCCTGGTTATATAAAAAGGTCAGCCGTATTACATTTTATCTTGTTTTTCTGAAGTGAAGTGCATAATGAAAGATGATGTGGTTAATATTCTTTCAAACCCCAATTAATGAACATTTCTAGATGTTCAGAAAATTAAAGACCCTCATTATTAACTTAGACAGACCAGATATATTGAACCTGTCTCTGTACATAAAATGTCAGTGCCTATGTTACATGGATAATTGTATAGGATTGTAAATTTATGAACAATTACAGTAAGATTATTCTGAAAATGATGCACTTGACCCAGAAATAATTAAATGATTATTAAAGTTTTTCAGGAAATACTCTGAAATCACAATTTGCTCTATCCAACAATAATGAAAACTACCATTCTTAGCGCTGAACTGGATACCATGAAAAACAACATTGCTCAAGCATCTACAAGATATTGTATCATCTTAGTTATGTGCTGAACCATAGTGAAATTTCAGCAAAATGATGATTATAATAATTAACACCATGATTTCACTATAAACAAACTGGTCTACAGACCAGCTACTGGATGAAGAGAAAGAGACAAAATATTTTATGAGGTGTATCACAATTTAAGTGCTTAGGGATAGAACGCAATTAGGGATAAAACTCCAGACACGAAAAAAAAAAGATGTCCTAACATTCATCAGCAAAAAGAACTAGACCACATAGAAAAATAACTTGACAGTAGAGACAATAGAGCAAATGCACAGAAAAAGGAACAATGAACAAAATACAGTTCTATGTTGTATTCTTAGTTAGACACAAAATACCAAGTAAATCAAGGTGCTTGTCAGTGGAATCTCACCCAACTGATGCGAGGTTTTGTAATAATGTCTCTTAAACCTTGTATACTGAGTTTTCAGGAACAAGGCAGGACTACAGTGTAATGGCCTTCATTATATAAAAAATGCATGAATTGAGAAAAGCATTTGGTATACAGCATTATGTTACACAGAGGCTTCGTTTGCCCATAAACACAACTAATGAGACAGTTCATGGAAGGGGATTTATGCATCTTACATATTTTTATATATGCCACATAATCCAATTTTTAAGAAAAATGCAATTTACCCAACTTTTGCCAACTGATCATGTAGCACTGTTCAAAGTTATCCTTGCAGGTTTTCATAATACTGAAAGTAAAAGAGATAACTTTTGACACTGAAGGGCTTTTTAAAATTGAATACTAATAACATATTACTTTCATAAGATTCTGTTTAGCCAAAATATTTCTCTAAGAGATTCTCACATGGTTAAATTAACCCTATATTTGTCCATAAGACGCTAAGGAATACAGCAAAACTTCTAGTACATCAAAATAGCATGATTCTTTGGTTAACAATGATGAAAAGGGTGAGATACATATAGTGAAAGTAGAAAACATTTAGTATTGTACTGAATGTATCATGAAGAAGAGAAATTGAGTTTGTACTTAGCCTTCAAGCTCCTAAATTTACGAAGATAACCTAAATCTGTATATCTTCACAGATATTCTAATATAATTTTAACTCATGATTTTAAACAAATTGCTAGCCCTATAAATTTTCAAATGTACACAAAAATCATTTAGATACGGAAATCTTACCAAGGCTTTAGATCTAAATCCGACAGCATACCATGCATGCCCATTTTGATTACAGTTGGCACAAGATGAGACATAGTTTTTACAAAAGTAAACTTGGCATTTTTCTCAAGGATGTTGCACACATTGACAAAGTCAGGTTTCTTAAAAGATAATTCTTCTGGAATGTTGTCTTGATGTTCCATAAATTCTTTGATAACCTTTGGGAAAAAAAATGTTTCAATAACATTACATGTAAATCAACACATCAATTTGAGCAACGTCAATACAGGAGGTAACATTAATCTGAAGAGAAGATTGTGAACCATAGTCCATCAATGTCTATTTATAGGTCCCCGCACCATCCACAGGGAAAAGCGAAGTCTATATGAGTTGACATGTGAGAAACAGGAAAGTGGAAAAAGGCCCTAATGAAGGTAGAAGTGGATAATAGAGAAGAATCAAAATATAAAAAATATGAAGACAAGGACACACTACTTCTTGAGCTTTCTCATTTAGTTAACATTCAACATGGAAGAGAAAAATAAGGGATGGTTCATCGCACTTACGAGGATGGGGCCCAGACTTCATGGAAATGAATGATTAATATTCTCAATGAATTTTGTTTACATTCTCAATCTACTTTCTTTATTATCTTTTCAATAAATGTACATTTTAAACAGATTTACTTTTACTTACTTGCTTGACTATAAATGTAATCTTCATTTCTAACCTGTATCATGATCATCATTTTTTTTCTTTTTGTGTTGTCCATGATTGCCAAAGACATTATTCCTCAATTTAGAGAACTATTTCTTCACTTTTTGGAGGACAAGTTGCCGGATGTCCTTCCCGAAGCAAACCTGACTTCTTCTTCTTCCATAGAGTCATAGCTTCAATATTGAAGATTTATATGACTGTGTGCTATTCCTACCTAGTTTAGATGAGGCGGTCTTCCACGTAACCTGATCTCAGAGTTACATCCTGAAGTTTCAATTTAAAGTATCTATGTTTTTAATTTCTTTTATGTTGTTTGGTAGTTTGTTCCAGAGTCTAATTGACGAGGGGAAAAAGGAATGCATGTGGCTATTTGTTCTCGACCGTGGCAATTCGTACGAATGCGTTGCATGTCTTGTATTGTTCTTTTTTAGTTTAAGGTCGTCAGTTGGTATTTTTACTGTCTAGTTCTGCTCGACTCCCCTCCTACTCCTAGTTAGTGCTAGCAGAGTTGTAACAAACACTCTCTGATCTCAATACTAGTAGTAGTAGGCATAGCTGTCACTGTCAGTATCGAGAGACTAGATTTGCATTCTGGATGGCAAATCTCCACCACCTTACACCGTACTCACCAAGTCAACAGTCAACTCACCTTTGGGTCCTAGGCAAAGAGCCAGACAACGAACCATGTGGTCAAGTGCAGCCTTGGACATGCAGTAGACAATTTCATTAGCAAAAGGAATGGTACTGTTAATCGAGGACACACACACCACATTTCCTCGAGACTTCTCTAGATGCGACGCTGCCTCTTGGATAAGGAAAAGTACAGACTTTACATTTGTGTCCATAATATCATCATAATCTTTCTCCTTTATATCCATGCCTTCGTTCAAAGCATCTATCCCGGCGTTGGGCACCAGAATGTCAAGACGTCCAAATTTTTCCATGGTTCTGCTTATAATCTCCTTTCTGATTTCAGCCTTATTGACATCACCGGGAACCGAGATGAATCTGTCTACTTGGCCCCCACTGGCACTCCGACATTTTTCCAAAGCCGCTTCGAGTCGCACTTCATTCCGTCCACACAAAGTGACCATCGCCCCCCGCTCTGCAAACATAACCGCGATCGCCTCTCCGATCCCAGAATTCGATCCAGTCACAATAACGCTTTTCCCGCTGTAGTCTTGAGGCATGTTGATTCGGCTAGATCCAGTTCCCACAGGGACCTTCTATTCGAGCGTGTGCAACAAGAACTTCTTGAAAAATCTAGATCTAGAATCTAGATCTAGTAGTAGTAGGCTAAGCTAAGTGCAGTAAATAAATAAAGATTGTCTTACGCAGACGTTACAGTTACACGCAGTCACGAGAGCGAAGCAATAACACTGGCAGTGGCAGTCTGTGCAGAGCGAGTAAGCTCGGGTCACTAGTCGCTGGGTCACATCCCCATCATCGCCGTTGTAGTCGTAGATTTTGCCTATCTAGATCTAGAATCTAGAACTAGGCCTAGATCTAGCATACGTATGTGCTGGGGGATTCGTTACCCTAACGTTCCTGGCTAAGCATCCGTTCACTGTAAAATCATGAATAGCCCATTACCACAAAAAGCAAAATGTCCTTGACAGATGCTGGTAGATCTCTAGATTCTATGATCTAGTCTAGATAGATCTAGATCTAGATTTTAGATTCTAGATCTAGATCTAGATCTAGAGCTAGATTCCAGATCTATAAAAATTTCTTCACTTGATCAGTGACAGCTGTTTCGTTTTCCTCCAACTTTAGATGTAGGGAATAGATGTAGATCTATACCTTATTGATCTATATTATAACTACTAAGATTATCTCTAGATTCTATGGTGTAGGGCTACTTTTTGATTGCTCCAGCGCTTCACAAAAAATGTTTTAAAAAGAAATATTTCAACAAATTCTTTATTCAAGGCTAGGCCCTATGCTGTGAAAACTGCGTATTTAATACATAGGTCTAGGGAATTTAGATTTAGACATCTAGATCTAGAATCTAGATCTAGTAGGTTCTAGATCTAGAATCTAGACTTCAGTGTCGGTGATAAAACGTGCAAATAGTAAATGCATTATACGGAGGAATGCTAATAATTGTATTATTAGGCCTAGATCTAGTAGGCCTAAAGATGCAGCGAGGCACAAACAAGACAAGGTAGGCCTACGTGAAACAATGGCATTCAAACCTCCAGAACCATTAGCGTTCCATGAACCATCCACATGGCCCTTTTGGAGGGAAAGGTTTTGTCGCCTGGCGTCTAAACTGAGCAAGGAGGACGGCGAAATTCAGGTCAGTTCTCTTCTCTGGGCGGAAGCAGAGTAAATTTTCGCTCAGTTTCAGTTGTCAGAGCAACGGCAGAATGATTTTAACATAGTGTTGGCAAAGCTGAACGAATATTTCATCCCCAAGAGAAATGTTATTCACATTCGTGCTACGATTTACAAAAGAAACCAGAAGGATGGTGAAAGTGTGGAACAGTATATACATAGTTTGTATGAACCCGCAGAGCATGCACAGTTTGGGGAAAAAGAAGAGACCATCAGGGACAGACTCGTCTTAGGTCTCAGCAAAAAGGAGTTGTCAGAAAAGCTTCAGCTATAGGGTGATTTAACCTTGAAAAAAGCCATTGAAACAGCTAGACAACATGAACAGGTCAAGCAGGAGCTTGAAGAACAAAGGTCAGCCAGACAAGAAGTAGATAGGGTGCATCATCACAAGAATTCACAGTTCCAGTCTGCAAGAAAGAAGTTTCAGTTGCAAACAGAGAGACTACGCTGCGGGAAATGCGGACAATTCCATGACCAAGGGCATTGCCCAGTAAAGGGGAAGAATGCCACAAGTGTGGGAAACTCACATTTTGCAAAAGTATGCAGAACGCCCAAAAAGAAGGTCCAAGGTGTGCGAGATATTGAAACCAGAGGAAGGGAACCAGAAGAAACCTTCCTGATAAGACAGTAAAATCTTCAAACACAAACTCGTGGCGAGTCGAACTAGAAGTGGAAGGACGGCCAATCAACTTCAAGATTGATACCGGTGCAGACGTCAACGCCATCAGCAAGGAGACATGGGTCAAGATAAGAAAACCAAAGCTGTCAAAATGCGACCACGTCAAACTCGTGAGTCCTGGAGGCCAAATAAACCAACTAGGTCACTTCCAGATGACCATCAAGTCTATGCCAATGATGATATATGTCATCGACGGTCAAGCTGAAAGCCTGCTTAGTTGAGATATGTCTACATCCCCGAATCTCATACAAAGGCTTCATGTCGATGAAACTACATTCTCCACCCTGAACTGCAAACCAGTTCGTATCAAACTGAAGAAAGGAGCGCAGCCCTACAGCATCACCACCGCCAGGAGAGTCCCAATACCATTTCAAGAGAAAGTGAAGAAGGAGCTACAGTCGATGAAGGACAGTGGCATCATCAAAGAAGTCACTGAACCAATGGATTGGTGCAGCAGCATGTTACCAGTGGTCAAGCCAAATGGAGCAGTGAAGATTTGTGTTGATTTGAGGAAACTAAACAACACAGTTCACAGGGAATGGTACATTATACCAACAGCAGAAGAAATCATCCACAAAATGAGAGGCTCAAAGGTTTTCTCCAAGCTAGATGCCAAATCCGGATTTTGGCAAATCCCTTTGGACAAGGACTCCGTGAAGCTGACAACCTTCATCACACCATTTGGTCAATTTTACATGAGGAGATTGCCATTTGGAATATCAAGTGCCCCAGAAATCTTTCAGAGGATCATGACAGAAATCCTTGATGGCACAGATGGTGTCATCGGCTACTTCGACAACACTATGCTGCATACAAAGACCGTGGCTGAGCATGAAAAACTTCTGGAGATAATCATTCAGCGATTGAAAGATACAGGGTTGAAATTGAATGAGGAGAAATGTGAATACATGAAGACAGAAATCAAGTTCCTTGGGCACGTCATCAACAGTGAATGCGTGAGACCAGACCCAGCCAAAACAGAGGCGATTCAGAAGCTGGAGGAGCCAAACAATGTGGAGGAACTGTCACTAAAGTTTGTCAATCAATGTACTTTAATATTGGAAATATTAGTTGTATTCATGATGCACAAGATGTCGAATCAACAAAACTGCTTATCAATTCCCTTGTAACAAATCATCTAGACTACTGCAATTCCCTTCTCCACGGCACTCCCAGGTTTTGTCTCAACAGACTTCAAAAAATGCAAAATAAGGCAGCACAAAGAGTAAAATCCGTGATGATGCAACACCTTTTCTGAGACAGCTGCATTGGTTGCTGTTGTGTAAGGGACATAACCCACTTTATTGTCCTTCTTCCATTGTCAAGGTGTTGCCTCCCTTCTACTTCTATTACTATAAGACATGCGCAGTTGATATGTAAATAAACTAGTTTCCTGTCTGCCAATACGATGTTGAGGGTCCATCTTTGAGTGCTTGTAATTAATAATGCTACTTAGAATCCATACTTGACAAACAGTTGCCAGTGGAGAAGCGAATTGATTTTAAAATTGCTTGTCAGATCTACAAATGTTTAAATCATATGTCTGCACCTGATTAGTTGAAATCCTTAATCAAAATGTATCAACCAATAAAAACTCTTAGATCCATTGCCTCTTTGAATTTGGAAGTCCCTTTTCTCAGAACCCTGATTTTTTCTATCGCATGTTTTCATTTGCTGCTCCTAGCATTTGGAACTCATTGTCTCTTAAAACCAGGTGTTCCCCAACTTTCCACTCCTTTAAAAAGAACTTGAAAATGGAATTTTTTGGTCAAGTGTATGGTTCAAGCTGATACCCTCATTTTACCTTCCATATGACATTCACTGTATTGCACACTTTTTATGTTCTTGTCCAATATTTTTGATTATGTATATTTAACAGCTAGGCAAAAACGAATAGATCTCCCCTTCTTATAGCTACTTTGATGATCTGGAAATCCTATCTCGAATATTGTGATGTAATCTAGTCCATTTGGCCAATCAGATAGCTCTACGATATATGACGTAATACCTTCGCCCTCTTTTTGAAAGTCCGCCATTATTCATGCCCCAAAATAGAAACAAAAATAAATATTCTTCCTGAACGATCCAGAGAATTCGAAATTCTACATGATAGATATTCTGGCGTCTAGATCCACATCTTTCAAGATCTATACTAGATTCGTCTTAAACCATTTTTCTAACACTTCGTTCACTCTTTCTTTCCTCGAGAAAGGCCTATATCTTTTGATAACAACCTAGCTCTAGGCCGATGCCTCACCAACCCTTTATCGATATTAAACTTCTCACAATGACTATGAAACTGGTTATGATGATCACGGTAATAGTGTTACTAAAGATTGACACACTCATGAATATGATGATGATGGCAACAATGATTTTGATCAATTGAATGAGTCGATAACGTATATGATGCTAAGAGTTGTGATCAAAATAATCCTATGAAGTTTTATGGTAATAGAATAATTGTGGATTGATCTTAGAGGCATAGAATGCTGCAGTGTTAGTCATAGTGATCTCTATACAGCTAATTAATATTCTCCATGCTACACCACTCACGAGGATTCTAAAGATACCTACTTTGCGGGTAACAGGAAAAGAATTTAATTTCATCAATAGCGACTTCAATATTTGAAGAAGATGATCCCAACATTGCTCTGAATATGATCTGAAGAGGAGAAAAAGGTATTTGCCTTGGTATTCAAAATTATGGGCACTACCATTGCATCAGATAAGCCAAGTTGATTATATTCTTCACTCTCTCTGACTCTCTCTGACTCTCTCTGACTCTCTCTCTCTCTCTCTCTCTCTCTCTCTCTCACACACACACACACACACACACATACACACATTTAAGCAAACACATACACCGCACATGTACAAGCTCACACATATGCACACACACAAATAAACAGACAAACACATGCACAAACACATGCACCACTCATATATAATCTTAAACATACTCATATACATATAACCACACAAAAACAACAAAAATACCCAGATGCAAACATAAGCTCACAAACATACATACACACATGTATACACCTACATCACAAAATATATAACGGATACCCAAATCCCCTTTAATACAGGCTCTGAGCACTTACAATAGTGAACTGAAAAAAATGAAAAAAAGTTGTGAAAGCTGGAATGCCCCTAACTATCTATCTATCAGGTGCCATGCTGTGTAGCGTTGGTGATCATGTCCTTCCACACTTCTTGATCTCTCGTTGTTTTCAGCGCTTCAGTCACTCTTTCTGCTTTAAGCCACTTTGCCAGTCTGTCTATCATCTTTTCTCGCTGTCTTACCCTGCTGCGTTTCCCGTCCATTATTCCAGTTGTCATAAGATGTTCCAGTTTCTCTCTTCTCATCACATGGCCAAAAAAAGTTGCTTGGCGCTTTTGAATTTTGTTTATGAGTGATCTTGTTGCATAGGCTTCACTTAAGACCATTTCGTTAGATTTCTTTGCTGTACATGAGATTCGGAGCATTCTTCTCAAGAACCACATTTTCATCGCCTCCAGTTTCTTTTGTGTCTGTTGTGAGATTGTCCAAGCTTCACAACCATACAACAGGATAGGCTCAATATAGCATTCTTGTCTGAATGGAAATGCGTTTATTTGTTAGCACTGTCTTCATTTTTTTGATGCTCATTTGTGCCTGCACAATTCTTGATGAGATTTCAGAGTTGTTCCTTCCATCAATCGAGATTAAAGTTCCTAAATACTTGAACTGGTCACATTGTTTGAGTTTCGTTACACTGATAAAAATCTCACATTCTGGGGATTTCTGCTTCCGACTGACAACCATTACCTCTGTCTTTTTACAATTTAATTCTAGTCCTTTCTT
>JAUEKS010319602.1:0-13075 GCA_031762815.1 Tylodina fungina
GAAGGCGTCATTGAATATACAGGCAATCGTCTGATCTATTAGTGGGGTGCCGTATTTTAAGATCAGAATTTATTTAATCTTCCATTGGGGCCTTATTGTCATTTTTTAAATTTTTTGAAGCTTTTCCGAACCTCTTCAGGGATTATTGGGCAGGTTAGTGGTTTTGCCTCACCTTCGAATGGTGCTATAGATTCTGCTGTTGCATTTTGAAATTTAGTTTTAAAGTGGGATGATGTGATATCTAATGTGTCATCGGGGTTTGTCGCTAATTTACCAATCGGATCTTCCACTTTGGGGTTTTCAAATTTCTTCTGCTTCAGTAGTTTGGTAGCTTTGAACATCGCTTGGTTGCATTTCGAATTGCTTATTTCTTTTATCTTTCTTTCGATTTCTTTATTTCTTATGATAATTTGCCTTTTCCTTATGCCGTGTAAAACTTTATTTCGTTCGGCTTTCAAATTTGACTTTTCTTCGTTGTCATCAGTGTTCTGAATTTTGATTCTTAGGTCCCTTTATTGTTTCGATAGAATAGATAACACTTGGTCGTTGTGTTCCATTCTTTTTGTTCTTATTTACATAGCCTAAGTTCTCCCCACTAGATTGTCTTATGATTAACTGAACACTATTAAGTCGATCGTTGGCACTCTCGTTTTTTAATGACACGCTGGGCCTTTTTGTTGACGTTTCACTGAGCTCTTTTAACAGCTTGGCGTTTATGGTGGGTCGGTATCTGACTCTGCTGTCCTCTGTGTTGGTTATGTCAACAACATTTATTTTTGGCGTTCCTTCGTTATATTGTTTGTGCTTCCACAGTTTGTGTTTCTCTAGTTTGAAACTTGTTTTTACGAGGCGGTGGTCGCTCGTTAGTAACGTGCCGGAGTATGATCGGGCATTGGTCAATAAGTGTTTGTGCAGTTTGTTGCATATGATATAATCTATCTGATTAAATATGTTTATATTTTTGCCACCTGTACTGTCTCTCATTTGTCCTACCCATGTTGTTTGGTGTCTGGCAGGATGATTGAAGGCACTGTTTGTAATAAAGAGCTTTTTTTATCTTCACATAAATTTATTAGGGTTTCTCCGTTGTAATTTCTTTGGCACTTTGAAAAATTGCCAACACATGTGTCTCCCTCTTTGTATTTTCCTATCTTTGCATCGAAATCTTCAGCGATGAACAAAATAGATTTATTGTCTAACTTACTGACTGTGTTCGTGAGTTGACTAAAATTCTTCCTTTTCTCCGGGATATTTTTCAGATCGTTGAGTGGTTGGTGCATAGACGTTTATGATTGATTTTAGGTTAGTCTTGCCGTAATACCAGAACTAGTTGTAATACACAGATCCTGCCGTTAACTTTCCACATCCTGTGAATGTTTTTGCACCATTTTATTTTCTGCTAACGATGAATCCACAACCGTAGTAACGGCAGTCGTTATCGAAGCAAATAAGCCTGCTGCCATTTAATGTCTCCGCCATTTTGAAGTTTAGTTTCTTGTAAACAAAGTACATCCAAATGATAAGAATCTAGATCACTTAAGAGCTGCTCCTTTCAAATTTTGCTTTGAATTGTCCTCACATTAAATGTTCCAATGTTAAACGTTCCATACATTTGAAATTAGAGAGAATTTACACACTTGGATAGTGAAAATCAATAAACTATTCGCTGAGCTCTAACAGGCGTCAGCCATGTTGTCCATACAACAATGTCTAGGACTGATTAGATTGTAGATGCCATCCCTTGCTGCTTTGCGTTTTCTGAAATATGCCGATGTGTCGCTCACCTCTGCTTCCATTGTTTTCTGTATTCTTCTTATTATGGCATTTCATATTTTTATAGGCCTACTTATAAAACTACTTAGTGATGTGATCCTGTATTTGGCACATAGTTGTGGGCTTCCTTTCTCTGGTATTGGGCTGTGACTTAAGGACATCTAGTTTTCTGGCCATTATCTGTTTTTCCAAATTTTATTACATTAAATGTTGCATATCACATGTAGGGCTGTCCCCATATTCCAGAGTTTTGACAGCCTGTTCTACTTCATTTTCATGTGTTCCAATTCATTCTCATCTAGCTCTTGGTCCCTCACTTCTGGGAATTTGTCGATATCTCATTTATCTTCAGTCTTAGTGATGCCATATAAATCCCCTAACTAGCAATATTTCATTAAGTCTACTCTAAGTGTATTGAGGGAAATCACTGAAGTTTTAGATAACTGAACAGCCTAATAGGAGAGAGCTGTCATATATTATGTTAGCCAGTGTATCAACCTTGTTCTGATATTGTGTACAGATGCTCCTTTTGTATGTGTTCAGGTTGAGGATGAAGTTGGTGACATTGCCATGGTTCTGGTGCAAAACAAAATTGATCTTATCGATGATGCTGTTGTTCAGACGTAAGTATGACCAGAGGCGAAACAAAGAAAAGTGTGTAGCTGGAGCATAAAATTTAAATTTAATCTCGAAGAACGGTACCTTATTATAATGTGTTATTTTTAGTTTGGTGGGGTAAGATGAACCAAAGCTGTTCTTATTGTGAAATTATATCATTCCATTATCATGCTGTTAAAGGCATTTTTCCAATAAACTATCACGGTTGCGATGTCACATGTAACTCCAGCATAAGTCTAAGATAGGTAAAGTGGTCTAGGGGTTTACAGCTGGTAAGTACAGTTGAACCTCTGAAATCGGGAAACCTTGGGAATCGGCGATTTCTTCCCAATTACCTGGGTGTCCCGATTACCCGGGGAGCTCGATTTTGGCTTACTTGAGACTTTGAGATTCCTAATTTCTCTCTGACTTTCACCAGGGTGGCGCCAGGTTTCTCAATTTCTTGTAGGACTTGCAGTAAGCGACCCCCGGTGGCCTGGTCAGAGTTGGATACTCTCGCCACATGACCTGTGCGTGCAGCTCATTCAGCGAGGGCGGGTCATAAAATTGTCAGTTGACCGATTCCCACCCACCATCGCTGCGTTTTGGGCACAAAATTTTCCCGATTAGTTGGGGCCTCTTCCCGATTGGAAAGATAAATTATTTAGTAAACATTCTGGGGTTATTTTAGATTTCTTCCCGATTTGCCGGGTTTAAAAATTCTGGGGTTATTTTAGATTTCTTCCCGATTTGCCGGGTTTCCCAATTTTGAGGTTTCACTGTAGTGTGACTAAAAATGATTTAAATAATCATGTCTATTAACGAATGCGGTTAAGAAACTCAAAGTAACCAAACTCTGTGTTAAAACTTGATGTACTTCTTAGAAAATGCTGATAATGATGACAGCAATTTTCGTCTTGTTATAGTTACACCTAGTCCCTTTAGACACTCTAAAATCAGTTGTTCCCACTGAGGCTTTAGTCATGAAGTTTTAAACTGGCCATTTTGAAGTAGTTGTTATATTTTTTAGTTCATTTTCACTCGGAAATTTAACTATGTATACAGTAAATTTGTTATGGCTGTCTTCCACTTCCTTTATGTATGAGCATTTTCAATCTTAGGTTGTATCATAACTATATATGCTCATATGCTCTAGGTTTGTGGGGTTTTTTTCAGAATTGACATACATGTATGTTCTTGAGCGTTACAATATTTAGTAGTTTCTTTTAAAATGTTTCAGATGTGAGACAGAAGATCTTGCCAAGAAGCTTAGATTGAGATTTTATCCCACCTCTGTTAAAGAGAACCTCAATGTTGAAGAAGGTATACAAAAGGCTGTACCATGACTATGAATATGATATAATTACCCTTCATGTTTTAGAAAGATATACCTGGATTAAAGAAATGCCTGCTTATCCCACTGATTTGCTGTTCTTATATACTGTTTTCATACCTGCTGTACGACTTATCTCCAAATGCTTCCCTGAGTAGTTTTATCAATTTTTAATCCTTTATTTATTTATTTATTTATTTATTTATTTTTAGTAGATCTTTATTGTCCTGAGAGGCAATTTGTCTTTTGGTTACTTTGAACCTAGCGTCAGCCACAGAGCAGCGCCGCCAATTCAATGATTTTGGCCATAAAAACTAAGATTACTGACAGGCCGATAATTCTTAAGATCATTCTTATTTAGGCCAACCTTTTTAAAGTAGTTGTTTTACAACTGCTGATTTCAAAATGCATGGCATCTCAGAACTTTCTAAACTAGTTCACAACAGAAGTAATGGCAGGACATAATTCATTTGCACATTGGGTAATTATCCACGTTGGTACTGGATCCAAGGGACAGATTTTATTAGGTAAGTATTTTTTTAGAATGTTCATGATCTCCTCTTCTGAGGCCGGGCAGAAAGAATCCAGAGTTGATCCGATGTTTACACGTCATCCTGGTCTGTCATTTCTTCGTCGTCAAGTTTCTTCCTGATGTTCTCTATCGTGCTGGTGAAAAACTCTGCGAAAGTCTGTGGTAGCTCGTCAGTGTTGTTAGCTGGTGGTAAGTGACTGTCTGGTTTTGAATGTTTTAATAAACTATTAAGAGTCCGAAAACGTTTTTTTTCCGTACTGTCTTGGATGGCCGTTTTTACACGATCTGTTTTAGCAGCTGCTATAATTTTGTTCCTTCTGTTCCGAGCGTTGACAAATATCTGGCGATAGATTTTCAGACCAAACTTTCTCCAAACTTTCTCTGCAGAACGCTGAATTTTCTTAGCGTCTCTATGCCTTCATTATACCACTGAGTGTTTGGTCTTACCACTATTTTGCGTTTGATCAGTGTCGCATGATGGTCCAGGATCTCCTTCATTTCATCTTTGTATTAAAGTTATCCACTGTATCATTCACAGTGCTGCTTCCTATAACTTCATCGACAAGCTCTGTAGTTTGCATGGCCTGCTTTAAAACATCTGTGTCTATGGATGTGGTCTTTGTGTACCGAATGTTTTGCGGAGAGGCACATCTTTCTTTGTATCAAGTTCTAATATTTAGATGTGGTTGATAAATCACCGTTTCATGCCATTGTGTGACCGATTTGGAAACCGTAGAGTGTAAACATTGAGTCAGTGGCGTTGTATTAACTCATTGACATTTGAGGAACTGTCAGTGGCGTGGTATGACGAATTTTAATTAGATTTATTTAATTTAAGAAACAACTTGTGATTTCTTTGATTTTGTGTACGCGCACTGATTTCCTGCCGTCGATCTTGAAGGCCATTCTGTGTTTAACAATTCATTTTTGATTGATATTAATTATTATGATCCATTAATAAATATGGATAGCGCTAAAAGGAAGAGAATTGCAGCGAAAGGCTCGCTGTCAAGAGAATGCCAACGATTAGAAGAACTTTTAGAAAAAGTAGATGTGTCAGAAATACAATTTTGAAATGTGCTGCAGAATTTGACAACAGATTGAGAACATTAGATGCCGCACAAAATGAAGTAGAGACAGTTATAGAATTAGAAGAGCTTGAAGACGACATTGAACGTGCCTCTGAATTCAGAGATAGTAAAATGTTAGTGTTGTTAAAAGCTAAAGAATACTTGAAAAGTGCACAAAATAATGAGAACAGTTCTTCAGTTCATTTACAAGAGCATACCATTAGTCATAATGGGATGAACACAAAGCTGTCAAGCCTGGAGCTACCAAAATTTTCGGAGGATTATACAAGCTGGCAATCCTTTTTGGATAAGTTCACAGCCATAATAGATTCAACTAATATCCCTATGGTAAATAAATTCACTTACCCTCAATCCGTTTTGGGAGGGAGAGGCAGCCATTTCGATTAGTGGGCTGTCTCTTACATGTGACAATTATCAGGCGGCAAAGAAGATCCTCATCGATCGATTCGGAAGGCCAGAGCGGATAGTTTTCCGGCACATTCAAAAGCTGATGGGACTTAGCACTACCCATGGAACAGGCAACGGCTCTACGGGCAGTTTGTGGAAACTCCATGACGATATCATGGGGAATGTTCGAAGTTTGGAGAATCTCTGAGTTGGCGGTGACACCTATAGTGTCATTCTTACCCCCATAATCCTTCATCAGCTTCCTGCGACAATTCGCATGGAATGGGCAGAACAATATAGACGATGGAGAAGACAGATGGAGATATACATGGAAGCGTCTGGGGCATCAACAAAAGGACCCAAAGAAACAGCCATTATCTTACACTGTGCAGGGCCAGAGGCGACCGAAGTGTCTGATGAAATATAATTTCAAGAAGGGAAAAACCGAGAAGACCCAAAAACTGTCCTTGACAAGTTGAAAGAATAGTGCAATCCAAGAAGCAACGAGGTTCTTCGAAGGTACCCATTCTGTAACATTTCTGTCAGTCAGCCCTTTGATAAATTCGTAACAGAAATTAAGGGGCAAGCAGATCAGTGCAACTTCGACGAGAAGGAAAAGATGATCAGAGACAAAATTGTATTTTCCGTCCCAAAGCACCTGAAAGAAAAATTACTCCGAGACACAGATCTTACTCTGAGAAAAGCAATCGACATATGCCAAGCTCATGAACAGACTTCACACGATGTTGAAGAGATGAACCAGAGAGATACTAAAAAAATGAATCAAAAGATAGATTTAGTAGCAAAATCTAAGAAATATAACCAAAAACCTGAAAAGATGGGAGAGTGCAGATACTATGGGTACAAACATGACTTCAGTGACAAAAAGAAAAGCCCAGCATGGGGTAAGACATGTTCCAAATGCACAGGAAAACATCATTTTCAATCCAAATGCAGGACAAAGGTGCAAGCTGTTGAAGTTGACAGCAAATCAGAATCAGAAGATTCAAGCGATGAGCAATGGTTATCGGCAGTGACAAACCGCTGGGAATGCAAGAAATCTGCATGCGTTCTAGAAACAGAAGTCAACAACCACAAAGTGAAATTTCAAATAGATACAGCCGCTGATGTCAACACGATATGTCAGAAACACGATAAGAAGAGCCAAGTCAGTCCAACCAGGACAAGGTTAGTGATGTGGAACAGAACCAAAATGAAACCAAAGCGTGAAACAACTCTTCAAGTGTATAACCCAAAGACAAAGTCTGATCATAAAGGCACATTCATAGTTGTGGAGAAACAATTCAACTGTTTGTTAGGTTTGAAGACATTATAAGACTTGAACTTCGTCACTTTTAACGAAGAGAAGTATGTTGCAAAAATGTCTACAGACCAAGAATTTGGGCGACCTTGGAGAAGGTCGCCTCAAAGTGGACACAATCGAAATGCCAAAGAAATTGAAATGCCGAAGAATACCATTTGCTTTACAAGATAAAGTCAAGACAGAACTCCATAAATTGATACAGCGAGGCATCCGGAGCCAGTCGATGAACTAACAGACTGGGTTAGTCAGATGGCGGTAGTGGCAAAGACAAACAGGGACATTAGAATATGTATAGACCCAAGACCTCTCAATGAAGCTCTTATGAGAGAACATCACAAGATCCTAACGTTGGATGATGTATTGTCCAATGTTTAAAATGCGAAAGTTTTTACAAAACTAGATGTGATAGAAGAATTCTGGCGCTGCAAATTGGATCACGATTCAAGTTGCCTCACCACAATGATAACGCCAATCGGCAGATTGAGATGAACCAGACTACCATTTGGTCTAAGCGTATCCAGTGAAATATTTTCAAAGCACTTATCAGTAGCTTTACAAGACCTGGACGGAATTGTCAACGTAGCTGATGATATCATTGTGATAGGTGGCAGAAGAACCAAAGGAGAAGCAATGGGGAACCATGAGGAAAATTATGAAAGGCTACAGAAAAGATGCCAACAAAAAGCATACGACTAAATGAAGCAAAGGCAAGAGAGAGACAAGAGAATGTCATTTTTATGGGACATTTTATCAGTGAGAAAGGAATAGAGCCAAACCAAAGGAAGGTGGAGGCGATTTTAGAGATGCCAATCCCAAAAGATATCCATGATGTGAAGCGTTTTTTGTGGAATGGTGCAATACCTGCCCCGATTTCTCACCAAACGCTCAGATATGCTCAAACCATTAAGAGGCCTAAGCAAGAAAGGTACACCATTTGATTGGACTGAAAACTGCGATAGATCAGTTCAGAAAGTGAAGGAAGCGATGACAAAAATGCCTGTTCTAAGCTATTATGGTGACAACAAGAGTCTCGAACTTCAAGTAGACAGCAGTAAAGATGGACTTGGAACTGTGCTCATGCAAGAGGGTCAACCGATTAAGTTTGCTTCAAGAGCATTAACGGAAACAGAGCAACGGTGGGCACAAATTGAAAAAGAGATGCTCGCTATCGTTTTTGGTCTCGAAAGATTTGACCAGTATGCATATGGTAGAAGAACATTTGCCACAACTGATCACAAACCCCTGGAAACCATAATAAAGAAACCTCTGAGTGAGGTGCCAAGAAGGTTACAAAGACTGCTGATGAGAAGCAACCGGTATGACATTGAACTAAATAGGAAGAAAGGCTCGTCACTGGTCATTGAAGACACACTATCACGAGCAACGGTCAACAGCATCAGTTCAACCTCATCGAAGGACATTAACCAAGCTGAAGGGAAAAGTTATCTTCCTGATGAAATACTAAAGAAGATCAAAAGAGCAACACGTACAGACGAAAGTATAGAAATACTAAAACAAACCATTAGAAATGGATGGCCAGAACAAAAGATGAAGTCCCTGTTGAAATCAGACCCTATTATGATCTGAGAGACACAATAAGTATTGAAGATGAAATAATAGTGAAAGGAGAGAGAGTCCTTATACCAACGTCATTACGAAAAGAGATTAAAGAAAAACTGCACGCAGCACACTTGGCAACTGAAAGTATGCTTAGGAGAGCAAGAAGGACTATACATTGGCCAGGTATGGCATCAGAAAACCAACAGATGCCAGAAGCATGCACAATATGCCAACAATAAAAAAGGAGTAATCAAAAAGAGACTCTAAAGCAGCACGACAAAGGAAACTATTGGTGGAAGAAAGTAGCAACAGCTTTATTCTACATAAAAGGACGAAACTACATTGTTCTCGTTGCCTACTATTTCAATTTTATTGAAGTTGATTTCCTGCCCACACTAATAGCCCAAACAGTGATCACAAAATTGAAGTCACATTTCAGCAGATATGGCACACCAAAAGTCATAGTGTCAGACTGTGAACCTCTCAATATACGTCAAGGGAGTTTGAAGAATTCACCCGAAGTTAGGGAATTAATCCTGTTACTTCTGCACCAGGACACCACAAAGCAAACGGAAAGGCTGAGTCTGCCGTCAAAACTATCAAGGGAATGATGAAACGATGTCTAGAAGAAGAAGGAGGGGACCAATATGAAGCTCTGCTAGAACTCAGAAACACTCCACGACAAGATGGTAGCAGTCCAGCAGAGATGCTATTCAAAACTGAACCTAGAACACTGTTACCAAGACTCAAAGAAGTCCGTCAACAAGGTCTTACAAGCCATGAACAACGCAACAAAATAATCAAAACAAGCTACGACATAATGGCCAGAGACATGAAACCCCTTGACACAAACCAGCCGATCTATTACCAAAATCCGGAAAACCAAGATTGGCACCCGGGAGTCATCCAAAACAAGGTCAGCGAAAAGTCGTACACCATAAAAGGGGAGAACGGAAGTCTTTATACACGTAACAGACTACACCTAAGACCAAAGTCAACGCCTTTCAAGCTTACTCAACGCATACCCTGACAACAATAGATGAAACGCCAACAACTGAAGCCGCAGCTACAAGGGAGCATTCGAACGAGATGTCACACTCCACAGTGAACTCTGAAAATGCTACTCGTATTAGCAGCACCACACTAAATAATAACAATTACATCACAAGATTTGGCCGCACAATCAAACCCAATCCTAAATACTTCACATAGTTTTTAATCGACGTCCACTCGTACACAGATCATTGATCTGACAATTATGGCCTTTTATTAGGGAAATTGTGATTTTAGTAACGCGGCAACAACACTACAGACGCATCATGTATACATCTAAGCATAGCCGCATTCGCGTACACGGCTAGGAGGAACACACACGTATCCTGTACTTAGTAACGCAGTAAGAACAATCACATTGATTCCTATTCGTTGGATCTCAAGACAAGACTTGATGAACTTGAGTTTTTGCGTCACAAATATTAGACTTTTGGACAGAATCAATTGACCATTTAGTGTAACCTGTCAATCCTATTCTTTCAGAAAGTTGCTAGTAAGAGAAATTTGATATATAAATGTGTGTATTCTATCTGACATTCATGCAGAAGCAAACGATTTCTTAATCCATTTGCTAGGCCTACCCTATGTGTTATTTTACCAATAAAGATGTTCTTCTCTTTCAAGTCCATTATCTAAACAAAATGGGGATGTTAACCTAAGTACTAAGTAGCCTAGTCGTACTTCGTATACTATCAATGTACGCGACAGCACCACTTGGCGGTCCAAGGGACACCACTCTGCAGTTGTAACGTTCTTTTCATGACTCTCTTTCCATGTGAGTTAACAAGTTTGTGTTTGTGCGCGTGCGAGTATGTGGATTTGAGTATTGAGAGTGGAAAAAATGGAGGATTACAAATTAAATATTTAACGCTTAGTTGGATAATTTATCAAACGAGAAAGAGAGCAGCGCTAATGTCTGGAGTACAACATACCGAGTATCTAGGGGGTAGCCTAAGAGATTCTTGACTCTTGACACGAATGTTTGGAAAGTAGCGCTCACTGACGCGCGAACATTCACGACGACTAAAGAGGAAGAGGAGTCACGTCTCCTTGAGATGCTATCCGACAGATATGGGTTTAATTTAGTTGAATTTATTTAGAATTATCATTCCTATCTTTTAGACATCACAGCGACGTACAATATTTAACATCATGATCTAGAGAAAAATAATAAATTTCATAACCAGTGTACTTCTACTGCGGTTTTCAGGTGACCAAAGATGCATTTTTATCTTGTATAATATTAACATATTATTCAGCGTTATTTGTAGGTAGGTTATACCTGCTAAGACAAAATGAAAGAAATATTAGAAAATAACGTTAACAAACAGAGGAGCTATCAACTGACTCGTTTATACTGACCGACACAGATGACTATGAAGGAAATATCCCTGAACACCGACTTACCTGTCTGGGGACAAATACTCACAACAACGCCTGTCCTGGGATATGCGACTGAAGAAGCTCTTCGGGTTCACACAAGTTGCCACCGACGGCGTTGTTAGACGGAGACGAGACAGGATTAGATTTTTAAAAAGCTTCACTTCCTAAATGTCAGCCATGGAAGATGTGCCAATTGGACATCCATATCTAGATCGCTAGCACTCGAGCCTTTCTAACCCAAACTTCCTAGGCCGCTCCTTATTGGCTGCTTGGTCCCCGTATGATTGACATGAGGCAGACAAATGGCGGAACAAGGGGGGTTGTTATAAAATCACAAGTAAACAGGTGAGAAAAATAAATTAGCATAGCTGTGTAGTTCTGGGCCGAGCCGTGGGCCATTTATCAGCCTGGTAAATCTAAGACGTTTCGTAAATAATTACATTGACAACGCTTGCGATTGTTATGGGAACAGCATAATTTATTTTTATCATTAGCCAAATCAGGAGGGGGAAACCCCTGACATCGAGGTCTAGATCATTCTGACACGGATCTAAACACTGCTCTCAAATAAGACGAGAATAAATGGAGTTTCGTCCGTAGCGAAAGGATGACGTCATCGGGAGTTCGGCCGGGTAGTCATGGGGCATGTACGGGGCAGGACTTTTATCAAAGGATCTAGCCCGGTGTTGGGACGGAGCCCTACGGCTCTCATCGACGACTAAGAGAAGCCATTGAACACCACCGCCACCACCACCACCACCACCACCACCACCGCTACCACCACCACCACCACCACCACCACCGCCTGCTGCTACCACCACCGCTACCACCGCCATTCTCCCGACTAGGACTACCACCGCAGCATTACTACACCAGCACCAATACCGACTATAACATCACCACAATTGTCATCTCATGACACACGGTTTTTGTTCTCTCCATTTTCTTTTCTTTATTCTCTTTAGATTCTACATGTATTTGGTCACTCTCTTGTTCCTTTCATTTGACAGTGTCTCATACTGTGTATCTCAGGACAGTTCCAACAAGAGCAGCCAAACAAAGCAGCAGCTGGCTGGCACAATGCACATTACTCATAACTCATATTATTATACCATCAACTCTGTGTGTGTGTGTGTGTGTGTGCGTGTGTGTGTGTAGTGCGTGCAATAGAGAGAACACACATATTACGGACAATCAGTAACATTTTAAGGAGAGCAGCATACTCGAGCGCGTGCACAGATGCACACAAAAATTGACAGACGCACACGCTAAATTTTAAAAATAATATGTAAGCAGACACATACGTACATCTACAGCTCTCTCTCTCTCCCTCTCTCTCTCTCTCTCGCTCTCTCTCTCCCACCTTCTCTCTCTTTTACTCTCTCTCTCTCTCTCTCTCTCTCTCTCTCTCTCTTTCTCTAGCCCCCTGCGGACCGCGGGTATACAAGTAGGTTCGCCGCACCACCTGCGGGAGGAGTATGCCCTCCATTGATAAAATGTCGCACACACACCCCACACCTCAGAGTATGTGTGCGACATTTCCTTTGGTCTATCGTCCCCGTCTCCTTTCCTCCATTTTTCCTCCTCCTTTTCTCCCCCACCGGTCGCCTCCGGTGTCAATCTAAGTGGAGATTGGTAACAACCTCCACGAAGAGTATACCTCCGGCGTAACCCTGGCACAAAATGCTCTGGATATACGAGCTGCGCCTCCTCATTAGATTTCGTGGTGGGAAGGGAGCACGAGAGCTGAACCTAAAATAGATGGTATATGGAATCTTCAAAAACTTTTGGCCCCTCCCCATACTCCAAACTTGTAAAAAAAGCCTGGGCAGGGAGACACGGATGTTTCCTCCCAGCCGAGAAACAACAAGAGATCCAGGGCGATGGCCTCTGAACACCCTTTTCAGGATCATGTTTCTTCAGAGGCCTTTCCTTTTGTTAAAGAGCCGGGACGAGAACAGAAAGCTGTCCTCTCTCTCTCTCTCTCTCTCTCTCTCTCTCTCTCTCTCTCTCTCTCTCTCTCTCTCTCTCTCTCTCTCTCT